>JAQIWT010000837.1:0-14666 GCA_034696485.1 Isohypsibius dastychi | reverse complement strand
GAACTCCTGTATTTCCGCGAGTAGACTCTCAGAATGACGGGTGTTCGTAAACACAGATCGCTTCTCATTCGCCAAAACTGATAGTTGAGCGAACTGAAATGGACTCTCCCACAGGATGTCTGTTGGATTCATTGCGCCATGCACTTTCACCTCGTCCGAGTCTGACCCACCGGAAGTAGATTTAGTTGCTCTTTTTTCCCGGCTTGTCAGTTTCTGCTGCAAGTCTCTCACCTTCCTACAACCAAAAACAATGCAATTCATAAAAGATGAATTGTCTGAGTACGAAAAAGAAGTTCAGCTCAGGTTGGAATATGATATGCCTGTCATTTCTTCACGATAATTCTTGAACAAGCTGACTCTACCTTCTCTGCGTCTCAAGTGACTGGTCCATTTGGCATTCTGTGAATCCAGGCCATGAGGAAAGTCGCCCCCCTGAGTAGGGGGTCGTATTCAGCTCGAAAAGTTATGCAGGAAAAAAATGTTTTTAGGGGTGTAGGGGGTGACCTTAAGGTAAGGGGACTAACGGTCGGCCGCTCTTTTCCCGAATGTTTACATAGCGAAATTGGTTTTCAAAATGGATTTCTTTGCCCTCTCTGAGCTTATTAGGCCACCTATGGGAACTGATACAGCCGATTCGCCACGGAGAAGAATGTTGGGAAGAAGGGACTGTTGTTCGACGTGCTGAATGGGAAAGGAGAATCTCACCAAAGAACAAGCCCGAGAAATCTCCATCCGTGCATTTCTCCAAGAAGTGAAAATGTGTTTGCGCGATAAGCGCTGCAACTGCCGGAATAAAGCCCCGATGGGGACTTTGTGGCTTTCTGCACGGAGCCGTTTTTGTTTCCGGTGCCCCAAGTGTGCCAGGGAGGCCAGCATGTTCGAGGGAACATTTCTGGAGGGACGACAGATGGCGCTGGGGAAGGTGGTGGGACTGTTTGCCCAAATGAGTGCGTGGCGCAGCTACACGCAGCGGACGATTGCGCAGCATTGCAAACTTGACGAGGGCACGGTTTCGCAATGGTGCGTATGGGTTCGCGAGGCCCTCGCCGTATTCAACAAGAACCAGCAGATCTTGCTTGGGGGTGTCGGGAAGACCGTCTATATCGACGAGGTGAGTGGGTTTGTGTGTGTTTTTATGGAATGTCACAAACTCATCTTTGATTTGTAGCAGAGCAGAACTGACTTTCCCAATTAGCGGATTTTCTCTTTGCCGAATGTTTGCGCTTTTAACTTCGCACCCGCTTTTCTCCGTCTTTACTTCACCAGCGCCAGCGGCCACAAAGAGAGCGGGAGAAAAGCGGCCTTTCGCCACCCATTTGAGATCTTTGCCCGTTAATTAAGTGACATGCAAATATGAGTTTTTAGTCTTTTCTCGCATTCTTTGTCATTGATAAGGACTCTGCGTAGAGGTAGTGCACACATTACACAGTTTACTGTTTTTTGTTTACATTTACACTGAATTTTCACAGATCGGGCTGCAAATGCATCCGAAAAGTGCAATCCCTACGTAATCGGGCCGCAGAGCTAGGGGAGCTGTTCCGGGAATTCAGGATGCACTTGATAAGGAGAGAAGGTAACAATTCATTCAAACGCCCACGATGAACTTCGAAACGATCGCTGTATGCTCGTTTCAGCTCGTGTATCAAGACAGCGGAAGCTTTGCGTTTTAGTTTACGTGATGACGAAGTTGACGATTCCGTACGACGACGCTGCGCTATTCAAGCAGAACTTTCAGAATCCGCTGACAAATAACCGATTTTGCTCTGGGATGGCCTGTTCCAGTATTCAAAGTAACTCTTCACGTTTCTTGAGGATCCGTTGATTTACGAGGAAGACGGTCATCCTGGCAACCTTCGGGTAAATTTTGCCAAATTTCGGCAGTTGGGCTGATTCTGAGTCATGGACCTGTCCGGCTTTTGTAATTTGAAAGTAGTGAAACCACAGGGTTCGCACTGGTGTCAACTTTCTTATCTAAACGGCAATGTAGTGCTCAAACATTCAAAGGGGAGAATTTTGCAAAGACTGCCAGAACCTCCAAAGCAACAGACATTTGGGGTGTCGAATACATTTTTCCCACAGAAAGGTGCTTCCAACGCCGCTGAACAACAGAGCATATACCCGTCCAGTTCGCCTTTGCCTCCGAAAGTTCGACTCTGAAAATTCCCACCCCGAAAGTGCAAATAAAGCAAAAGAAACAAATTTATCAGGCTTTATTCAGAATATGTCGGACAATTAAGTAGACTATAGTTGCTGACTAACTAAAAAGATCACATGGGCGAAGCAAATCAGAACCAAATCATACTGTCATACACTTCGGAACCACGTACTGTAGTCGACACAAAATGATTATGTGGACTACGCAGTGTATACACAGAACATAGATATAGAAAAATAAGATGCTCTCTAATTCAGCAAAGATCCGGCAGGGCATCCACAACGGCTGGAATTAGAAGCATGAAGAATTATGTGTTTTCAGTACAGACATTACTTACCTCTTGCAAAATGGCAGGAAAGAAAATACTGCGCTCCCTCCCGAGGCAAAACGAATTTCCAGGTTATGCTTCTTCCGGAGATGTCGAACCTATCTCTGGAAACTGTGAACGTAAATTTTGTATCGTCGTATTCATATTCCTCAAAGCCTTCATCACTCAGTCGGAGGGACAGGATAGAGTCGTGGAGTAAGCACAAAACCCCCGCGTTATCCACGTATTCAGAGGACCGTACGACCCGCCCAGAGTCCAAGGAAAAGTAGACACCTGCAAAATGGAAAATAATGGGGCTATGTTGAAACTGCTCAAGATACAACAATGATAGTTTTCGTGGATCTCCTTCATTCGTTCGTAAACAGATCTGAATTTGGCTCGACGAGGAAAAAAGAGAATATTCTTTACCACCTTTTCATAAAAGTAAACTGAAACCAACACCTAAACTTAACATGTGAACTCGTCTTATTTGTCATCGTTAAGAAAGAATCATCGTTAACGAAACGTACCTCTTGTAAGAGCAAACTCACATCCATTTGTTTTCATATCCCAAATCCCGGTATCCTCAAGTGGTAAATTGGTCTCGATATTCACGATGGCGTAGTCCCTTGAGTCAAATCGGGTCAGTGACCGATCTTCGTGGAGAATATGAACCAATCCTGATGTCATGCTGACTGCAGCGCCCACAACCTTTTCGGTCGAACTTTTGAATTCCACTTTCCCGGTTGACATATTTAAACACTCAATCTGAACGCCATTTCTCTGTTCCGATAGTGAGCATAGATTGCCACCAAGCACACCCTCTGAAAATTCCACCAAATGATACCAAAGTGCATTGATAGCAGTTATTATTTGGAAACGATCATGATTTCGCAATTGAAAAAAAACATCACATGGCGTGCGTCATCACATCGCTTATGTAGCTGAGGCTGCAGGATGTCAATGACCTGGGACTAGCGGGAAACCAGAGT
The DNA here is from genome assembly GCA_034696485.1 of Isohypsibius dastychi. Lineage (NCBI taxonomy): Eukaryota > Metazoa > Tardigrada > Eutardigrada > Parachela > Isohypsibiidae > Isohypsibius > Isohypsibius dastychi. The sequence goes on along the minus strand of JAQIWT010000837.1, from coordinate 11,212 downwards.
ACTGATTCGCTAACGCTGCCCCTGATTTCATCCCCTCGCGTGACCCTCGAAATCATCCATAAGGTCACCAACTACCAAAGCAGAGCGTGATCGGCGGCCTCCATCGACCAGTGAAAGTGCACGTGCGCTATACATGTATTCCTCGAGTACCTGTGCTTTGAGTAACGGAGCGTACCTGAGAGAAGTCCTGTGGCTGTGTAGTCCAGAATGAAGTCCCAGCAGTTCTCTGGAATATTCAGCCTGAAGAGTTTGTAAAACTTTTCTTGAAGGTATGGTATCGTGAAAACGGGGATTTGGCTGGAGTAGAGAGTCGAAGAGAATCGCAGAAAGATGTAGAAGGATCCATCATCACTTTCAACCACACCCACTTCGTTCCGAAATGGTGGCAAGTTATCACAATTGTCTGGAAGTTTCGGAAGGAGCTTCAGTTTTCTAGTTTCCATATCCAAAAGAATCGAATGGAACTCGCTCGTATATGCAAAGAGAAATCCACCGGTGGCACCTGCCGAACAAATCGTTTCTTTCAAACCACATAATGAACAATATTTAGCAACCTACCGAGACTTCTTGCTCCGATTTTAGGACGAGTGGAGTCGGCGAGAAGGAGCAAATTAGTCTCGCTGGTAGCTTCTCTCGATTTGACTGTATTTCCGTACGCTTTCAAAGCTCCATTCAGCAGAATTATCTGATCCCGCTCGATCTGATCCCATCTAATTCTGGAGAGCAGAGCAGGGACATGTTGCTCCCGATTGGAATCCACGGAGACCCACCGGTCAACTGCGCGCAGTGTTTCGATATCCGAACCCCAGTTGATGTAATCACTTTCAAGAAACTCGATCACCTTCAAAGTAAACTCCGTCATCACTGGGCAGATATGTTCTGTAGTACAAATACACTCACCAAGCAGAGAGGTAGATCATTCAAACATTCGATCGAACTGAATCCATCGCCGATACATTCAAACACCCTTCGCTTGTAGATGGGAATCAACGGTTGCAGCATATCATGTTGATCGACAAAGCGTAGAACTTTATAGCAGCTCAAAGTGTCAAATTGCTCGGCATTTTCCGTCCAAACTCTAGAGCTTCACTGGTGAGGAATTCGATGTCCAAAAAATGAGCGGCGGTATAAATCGCTAGAACACTGGTTTCATTTAGCTTAATCTTGTCAGTATAGGCAAAATCAACAATTTTGCAAGAAATTGAATCGTTTTCGATCAAATGGATACTCCTGGCTGATGAGATCGAGAGAACGACTCACTGGACCAGTATTGTGGGGTATATTTTCAAAGTTGAGCTTGAACTCACGGCCGAGGCCGGAAAGAAGTCTGGTTTTGATGAATGAGCTGAGTGCGGACAAAACCTGTGAGTTGCAGGTTATTCCAAATGTGCAACCACTGCCGCTGAGTTCCACATCACAGAACAATCCGGACTGTCGAAATTCGTTCATTTTCCTGAGAAGAATGGCAGATTGATGGTTGCTAGTATACACAAACTGTTTCGCATTCGACGAAAACGATAACTGGGCGAACTGAAAAGGACTCTCCCAAAGCATTTCTGCTCGGTCGGTTGCGCTCTCATATTCTTCCGTGTCATCCGAGTCAGTGGTATCGATTTCTCGCCGGTTTAATTTGTTTCGCAACGCCTCGACCTTACTGAAACCAGCAAAAACTTGCGTTCGGAAGGTCAGCTGGACTGGATGGCAAAACGAATTTCATATTAGATAGTGTGAATTAGAAGTGGTAATCCCTTCAGTTGGCAATTCTTTAACTGACTGACTCTACCTCTTCTCCGTCTCAAATGAATTCTCAAGCTGTTTCTTCTCATCAAGAGCTTTTTGCAAGAAATGTCGAAGTCCATCGATCCCGTCGCGTATTGAAGTTTTGTCTGGTGAAAGCCGTTCTATAACATAGCCGTCGTCTGATTGTTCCGAGACCTGCAATTGCAAGAAAACGGGTGAGATACATGTTTTCTTTCGACAAAACAGAAAAAAGAGGTAGGATAAAACTGCGCTTTTGGTGTTACAGCCAACATCCATTACGATCTCCGCTGTGCTGACGTTTTTTTTGTATTCAGACGCTCACTGTCTGCGACAATCAACTGTTAAAGCGCTCGTTCAACCTTCTGGTCGATTCTACCTCGTCACCACCATTTATTCACATCATGTACAAAATGTGAATGATTGTTGAGAATGAAGATCAAGCAATCTCCTTTCAGTGACAAAATCAAAACGAAAGAAGTGTTTCTTACCGGTTTGTTTTCATCGCGGCAAACTCGTTTACACTGCGTTCCTAGACTGATATCTTCATCGAGGTCATGGCGATCAGAATTATCATGGAGCAGAGCAATGATTCTCTTCGTTGGAAGGCCGTTTTCCATGGATCCGTAGTATTTGGAATCACCCGTGCTTGAGCTTGGTTTACTGTCACGATCCGATGCGTTTCGAACATATTTTCCGAGATCGTCCGGTTGTTTTTCAGCCAGGCAAGGGGAATGGATGATAAGGTTTACGATAGACGAAGCTAGTTCAATACCGATTGGACATGCATCCATTGTAGAGAAATATTACTAGAGATGTAGAACTAAATTTACGTGTTCCAAAATGTTTTATAATACCAAGCATTAGGTAGCAAGAGTGTCAACTCAGCAAATGCCACATCCTGCATGCATCCTTCATTGATGACGTCACAAGTGATGGATTTGAAGGGGGGGGGGGGGGGGGGTCGGTCTCATTTACACTTCACTTTCAGGCTTTCTTCCGGATTGAAGTGAAATGGGACTATCAAGTCTCAAATCTCAATCTACACTGAAAAGTATAAATGATGTTTTATACCGTAGTATGTACAAAATAATATGCATGAACAGCTGAGCCGTAGGCCTGTAGTCTACTTGTACGGAGTCGGACTGAAGGAATTATGGGAGGTTGATAAATCCGTCCATGAGCCCGGACTTGTTATACACACTGTAGGATGGCCGTTTTAGTGAGCTGATTTTTATGAATGTGTCAGTAGAACACTGGTCGTTCAGGCGAGGGATGTTGAAAGTGGAACCCATGTTTCGTCTTGATGAAGGAGATCGCCTGTAGTTCAGATGCTGTTGGCTGTGTTAACAGACTTGATTACAAAAATCCCTACTTGCATCCTTATGGGAGTGCCAGTGCTTCAGACATCACCCAGATATGAAACCCTATTTCAAGAGTGGAAGACGCATTACGTATGGAGCACGAACTTCATATGAAGATCAATTGATGTTGGAAAATGGGATACTGGGTCACAAGCGAGACAATATTTCTAAATATGTTTGGGTAGGTTAAAAAGATTTCCTCTCCATTGTTACATGAATGTTCTACTTCATAATTCATCATGTGCTACTGTCCGCTCACTCGAACCAGCGTTGCCGCAAGGCAACTAACATGCGCGAACTTAACTCGCTTCTTGTCGGCTTTCTCACACACTTCTACACTTTTTTCCACTTTCACTAACTCTTGCTTTCTCGAATAGACACGATTCTTGATTCATCTCGTTCTGGTCGTAACAAAATTGGTCCGACGACTGAGAATTCAGATTTACTGAATACGGGTTTGAATTTATTTTTACCGTCATGTTATAGGTTGGTTTGAGTTGTTTTAGACCCACGTACTCGTCTCGTAATCATCATCTAGAGTGAATGACGTGTGGTTCTGGATGACACTAAAGAGCGTCGGATTCACTTTCGCACACAGCGCCAGTTTTCTGTCGATCATCCGTGACCTTTGTCACATTAAAGAGCGTCGGATTTCCTACTGCATATCGTGCGACTCTTGTTTCAAAACATGATGACCTTCGGTGAGTGTCGCATATTGCGAAAATTTTAAAAGTGTACCAGGTATCTCAATTTACATTCGCGAGGATTAGGGTTATTACAAAAATTCCCATTCGTGAAATTCAAACAGATCGCAGTAGCCGACGTATTATATCCCCTGCATTTTGAATTTTGTCTTCCTTTCGGAGCTACTCAAAATGTTTCCACCTGACATCAGACCAGTTTTCAATTTCAACCGTCACGATCGAACCAACGTCCGAAATACAAATGTAGAAAAAACTAACTATCGAAGTACTACCTCGCCCCAGTTAAAACAACAAACTTCTTAGATCGTTTGGAACAGGATGATTTGTTCAAACCCTTGTTTCGAAGGGATCAGTTTTTTTATGTCAGCTCTGCAAGTACTCATTTGGCGTGTTCTCTTCCAAAGCTAGGCGTAATACGAATCAGTTAAAATCGATGCACATTTTTTGTTTGGCCAAAAATAGCCAGATTTGTTTCTTGCTGATTTTCGTGACCTTTCGGCTTGGTCGTTCTGGTTTGTTCCCATACAGTCAGGCTTGATGAATTGTTGACGTGAATGTTTTCGAGAACAGTCGATCTTAGTTCAAAAATTTCAATTTGTTATTCATTTTCGGGCCCAGAAGCATTTTTTCATTCGTCTTTTGCCTAACTCTTCTTTTTTCACTGACCCGTTCTGAAAGTCTGACACGAATATTACGCTTTTGAAATCGTTTTGTCGATGTGGCAGAGTTACGAATTTTGCGTTACTTTTGAAAACTGGCATGACATGATTCCTGCATGTCTGATAAGCAGTCAACAAGTAAACATAATCCAGTCACCCGAACTTCAGGCAATTTTAAAAAAAGCGGCCCACCCTATCAAAATACGCCTTTATCCAGAATGAGAGAGTAGACCTTTAACAATTAGGTAAGAACTTATCAACTCATCAATCAGCTACTGTTGTACTTGCTCGCCTCGTACCTGTTTTTGGTGAAACAGTTGCCAAAGAAGCACATTAGAGTCAACCCCTTTTGAGAGTATCTTAGATTGTAGAGGTTCTCCTGATATCATTGATGATCATGAACCTTTTACATTGAACTGGGATTAAACTTCCTCGGTTCATAAGAACAGGTCACATGAATCCCGATGATCTTGCGGCGGTTGTGCTTCTGATTATTCGGCAGATCAAGAAGAAAAAGGCTAAAGAGCTGAAGCTTTCCGATGTTCCGAAGTTTTCCGGATCTCCTTTAGAAGAAGTATCCGACTGGTTACTGCGTTTCGAAACTTCTTTCTAATATTTCCACCTAACTGATGCTGTGATCTTAGAATGGATACCACGCGTACTTTCCGAGATTGCTTTGTAGTGGTATGTAAATTTGGACCAAACGCGTGACAACACATGGCCGCTAATGAAAGAACAGTTCATGAAGTTTTTTGGCCGAGATATGGTCGACTATGACATTCTGAACTTCCAAAACAAACATTTTTCCAAACACAACCCGCTACAGTACATCCAACAAGGGTTGAAACTGTTGACGATTAACGATCCTCACGCATCTGAAATGACAAAAGTCAACCGCCTCTGGAAGGATTTTCCCTCACATTTCAAGTCTTATTCAATACACGATCGGCCGGACACTGTTGAAAAATTCATGAAACGACTTCGTGAGGTTGCACAGACTCAAAGGTATCAGAATGATGCTCTTTCGGGAGTGGTTGTCAACTCAAATACTTCAGTCTCTCTGTTGTTAAGATAAGAAGTCTCGATGAGCAATCCATACCACCATTACCCATATCAGCTCGCTACGCCACTTGGAGTCTCTCCATCTCATCCTGAGTTAGATTTGTCACCTTTTGGACTGCACCCAATGTATCAAACGACCTCTCATGCCGAAACGCTACTAGTCTATGGTGCAATGTCACAGTAAGTGGACTTATCGAAAAAAAACGCAGAGCTAAGAAACAAATTGGAAGCTTTGAGAAATGTAGCACCTGAACGCCGTCCTGGTATGGGAAACTCGAATCAACGATCCAAAATCACTTGCTATTATTGTAAGGAAATCGGAAATTACCAACGTGATCGTTCCTTTCCGATTTTCCTCCTTTTACCAACCTCAGACTACGTTTTCGTCTAATGATAATGTTAGTTATTAATATCTATCCGAGATCATACTGGTGGTTATAAAGGTCAGTGCGTAGAAACAGCTCTTTCGAATATGGTATTTTGTCAACGTGGAATTTTATAACGAGTAAAAATGATAGTTTACAAGTTTACCAGTGTTCAAAGAACACTGTGTGGGAACAGTTATCTTCTTCTTATCGAGACGTTTTTCAAAATTCCCGATGTTCTCAGAATTCTGCTGTGGTCGATCGAAATGATTTTAGTCCGTACCCCTTAGCCTTGTGTCGCCCCCTTACAAATACGTTTGTATGCAGGGAATGGCCGGAAACGCATAATTTGTTTTCGAACTTTTTTTATGTTTAGCCAAGCTTCCCAAGCGATCAAAACCTACTCAGGATCTAGCGAAACAACAAAACAATACCCAATCACATAATAGAAAGAGGTTCAGTGCGAGGCATCGCGATTTTGCTGCGCCAATCCGTCTTTGGTGGTGCATATCTGGAGCGACGACTTTCTCGTAGTTCCGTTTTGTGCTCCTCTCTGGCATTTCTTTCCCGTCGTCCTTCAATAACACGTCCGGTGCACAGGTAGAAAATTTCCAGGAATGGCTTTGGTTCCGGGTAGTATTTGTATCCGGATATCCGGATAAAAATTCTGCGTCTGAACATTTCTCAGGTACACTGTAATCACGCCAAACCTTCCGAATTTTAGATGCGAAGTCTACTTGTTTCGCTCGAGCTGGTGACTGATCCCGGTCATGGTTTATGGCTGCCATTTTCCCAATCAGAATTGATAACAAAAACAATAAATGGATACGACAGCCGAAAAATCTGAGATTTGCCAAATTAGCTGTTTTGCAATGTCATTTCGATTTCGAATTGCGGCGGAACCTCAAAAAAGTGCGTAGGCTACAAAAGTGAGATCCACCCTCTGCTTTTACTTTGCCCCACCACTCGGGTATGACCGGACTATGAATACCAATGTGCAGCAGTCAAATTTTGTAGCTGCTGCATTTTCGGATCCAAATTGTCTTTTTCTCCGAAATTTAGTCTCCCTTTCGACCCTCTGTTGAACCTTTTCCCTAGTCCCGATCTTTTTCCAGCCAACATCGAAGATGTCCGTCTCATATCGAACTGTTACCTGCGGTCAGATAACGCTCCTGAATGGAGTCGAGGACAAGCTGAAAATCTTTGATCCAGCAAAACATCTCCCCAAGTTTGCACACTCCAGCGCTCTCACTATCCAACATTTGCCAGAGCAGGTGAAGGTCACTTACGTTCCTAATTTTATGAGCTTCTCGCAATCGCTCAGCTTAAGTTTGTCATGGCGTTGAGTAATTTCTTGTTTGCTTTGCAGTGTACTGAAGCACGATTGGATGAACTGCTCCAGTCGTTTTCGCATCGCCATCGATATCTGAACTCTGGCCTCGCCTTCGCTTCTGTACAATTTTGGACACCCCTGAAAGGTCAAGATTTTCGGAATGTATTGAGGAATTACCTTTTCCACGGACGACGTCTCGGTGTCGCGTTTGCCGTTCAGCACATCAAAATGGAAAGGAGCGGAAAGATCGTCATCCGAAACATCGATCCGAAATTCTCCTTGCTGGAAATTCATCAGATGTTAAGGGGATTCGGTGACATCTCCCAAATCCGTCAAATCACCAGTGGAATTTCTGGTAAGAATTGTTTGGTCTGTTCGATTTGGTACTTCAGGTCTTTTTGCGTTAGCTTGATTTATTTTGCAAATTTTTCATTTTCTTTCCCTTGTTTGCAGGCACTACGTCACAAACAGCTTTCGTTCGCTTCTACCGGAAGGCCAGCGCTCAAATCGTCATTCAGGTCATGAACAAGACATTCCATGCCTTGGCAGGTCCCGGAAAACGTCTTTACGTCTCCTGATGATACAAGTCTCATTCTTTAATCGGAGCTGCAGCTGCTGCCTAAATTAAGTCTTTGTTTTCAATCAGTCGGAATGGAAATTTTTTCACCGTTTTTTCTTTGATCTCGCCTGTCTTTCTGAAATTTTCTAAGCGACTTCAATGAATGGAATTTAACTTGCTTCCATTTCTCAAAATTGCACAAAAATTTCGATTCTTGTTTCCTGCGCTATGACTTGCTTCCTCTTTTGATCCTTGGCTTATCTTGCTTGCCCATTTTGATGTTTTTGCTACCACAAGTTCTGAACAAAATTGTGGATGACTTCGGTCGTGTTGTTTCATCGCTCTTTTTGTCAAATCAACTTTCAAGATTTTTCGAGTTGTTTGCAACCTGGAAGCAATTTCAAAATAGCAAAAACAAGCATGAAAGTTTACGTGCTCATCAGAATGGACCTGGTGACCTCCCGGGGAGCCGTCCCAATACGCCACCTGGTAAGGATGTTGTACAGATATTTTGCTGCACTACTATTCCTCCCACTTTCGCCACCGAGCTTTCGTTTGGTTTGAGTACACTTCGAACCTGCCATTTTTTGCCCATAATTAGTACATGAACTTCTCTCCTTATAAAATAACATTTCACGGTCTCCCAAAGAAAACAAACAGCAACTTCGCTCCAGCTTCAGATTTTTTCTGTTCTTTCATGTTTCAAGCTTGACACAGATCAGCCATTTGTCTGAATAATTCCGAAACGCAATATACATTGTATTCGTTGACGCAAATACATATAAATTTGGTTGTAATGCCCAACGCCGTTCTCTTGTTGTTCTGGTGACCTTTCGGCGGCTGTCCCGATACGCCACCTGACGGATTGCTGCAACCACTTGGAGAAGCTGATTTTCAAGTTTTTGTCTTGTTTCTTTAGAAATTTATGTTTTCAAGCACAATCCCTTTCTCGCCGTGCGAAATGAACATTTTTATTCGAAAACCAGATGTACTGCCCAGTCCTCAAGGTGACATCTAACCAGAATGCAGCCCGGTCGATCGGAGCTAAAATTTTTAACAAAACCCAAACAAGAAAAAAAACAAATCTTCACCAGAGCTTTCACCAAAAAGCCGATTAATCTTGCATTTTAGCAGAGAAAACCGAAAACACATAATACACTATGTAATTATAATTTTCAATTTCAGCTGCCGTCAATTTATTGAATATTATCTCCAAACTGCGTTACCAATCTTTCTGGCCGTCATGATGGCGAAGATGATGCAATCTTCGAATGCTGCCAACTTTTTCTTGTACGACTCCTCACTCCGGAACTTCTTTTTTTCACCCTGCATAATTTCAGAACCACGGATATGAACAATCATGTTGGTGAGAAGAGTGACCAAGCTACCATCCGTATTCGCGATGTCCAAGCGACCAACAATGCGCCAGCCCATAATAATTGAAGAGAACAACCAATCACTTCTGGCTCTTTCAGTGGAAAAGGTATGAGCAAGCGTTGGAATTCCACAGTTACGGATAAATTCCACACCGCAAATCTCGACTTGCTCATTTGTCTTTTTCATAAAATCGTCAAAGGACCTTTTACCCCCATTCCGCACCTAAAAAAAAAAATTCAAGGTGATGTCAATCTCAAGAAAAACATGAACATACCTACCTTCGCCCCGATGGACAATTATTAGGGTTTTTCATCCGGGAACAATTTCTCTTCCAATTGGTCGACGATCTTGGGTATCATGATCGGCAGAATCATACCAGGCACAAACAGCTGCAGATGACGCGGTATTTGGATATTTCCGAATTGCTGTTCTCCACGATCTCCGTAGATCAGATGGATCTGAAATAAGCCAAAACTTCGTGGAATGGACGATAACATGCAAACCCTTGTATCTTGGCATGGTCGAATTTAACAGCTGAAAAACCTTCCATCATAATTAACGCCGGGATATCTTCCCCATGAACATCAGCATCGAGCGGAGTCGTCACAAAATTGCCACTAAAACGCAACACAAAGATTGACAGAAGAGAACTTTCAATAATCTTCGACAGCTTACCCGGCGTATTCCGGTCTGATCCCCCCAATGGCTACATTCTTTTCAGCTCTCCACTTTGTTCCAGCGAACGGTAATCCTGCTCGTCCGCGGCGGACGATGTAAGAATCTAGTCCGAGCCCATCCTAGAGAAAGATGGTCGAACTGACACGAGTTTTGGGATGAATAATATTTCCACCCTGCCAATAAAGTTGGGGTCTGGAATTCCGACGCTCTTGAGGCGACTTTGTACGTCTTCTCGTCTTTGTTCAACCATCCGGATTTCAGCCTTTCGTTTCTGGTTTCCGAGTTTCAAGTTCGAGGGACTGGGCGTATTTCGGTCGCTAGCCTTAAAAATACGAACGAATTACGCAAGGCCAGAACTCGGCAATATCGGGCAGAAATTCAAACGAACCGGTAGTCCGAGGCGTTGGTTTTCTGGCAAACCTTTAATGTATCCATCCACATGGCTCTGCAGAATGAAACAACAAAAGATTATAACGACTAAAATGTGAACCGAGAGTATTACTGTCATCATGAGCTCCTCACGTATCTTGTTACAAGTTAAGCATTTAATGTTCATGTGGTCAGAGAGCGATTTTTGCAACTTGAATATCCTACCCTTTCTCGCAGGGCAATGGCATGTTATTTGGAGTTTTTCTTTACCGAAAACCCGAATAATTTTTGCTCGCATAACTGAAAATTAAAAAACAGGTGAATACGGAATGCGAAAAATCCGCATGGGTACCTGGCTGGCAAAGACCATCATCGGTTTCAATGTTAAATACGTTCTCGAAATGGGGCCCTCGCTAATCAAGAGGAAGGAGTTGCAGATGTTTCCAAAATCGTTTAACAAATTCCTCAAGACTCTTTCAAGCCACAACTTCTATCTTCTCAACTATAATTGATGCAATTAAAAGCAGATCGGCTTACCTCTTCCGGATGACGTGGAAACCCGGACATTCTAGATCTCGAATGGAAACAAGGAGATGAGGAACTGGAGAATGAGGAATTCCGCAAAAGCCGATTGCAAGAGCAAAATCTTACTTGAAGTGAAGACGTAATGAAATGTTTCACTTAGCCAGAACCGGCAATATACTCGACCCACGCGACCATTGCTCACCATTGTGGGATCTGGTTGAGCTGGGCGGCCTACTAGATTCAAAGTGCCAGGGTTTACATCTGGCTTCGAGATCAAGTGTCAGCCCTGTGATTTGATTTCCTACTCACTAAGCATGTGTCATGACAATGGTGAAAAAGGGTCCTTGAAAGCTTGTTTTCATCGCTCGCTGACATTTATTATTGTTGTTGATGGTGGATTTTTGTTCACCCTCCAAGGGGAGGGGGGGGGGGGGGACCTACAATACCCTCGAATTTTCC
>JAQIWT010000836.1:0-14676 GCA_034696485.1 Isohypsibius dastychi | reverse complement strand
ACGTCAATCCAAACTGACTCAGAACTTAAACCAAGCTGAAACCAAGCCAAGCTAAGTCAAAATTAAGCCCAGCCAAAACTGAACTGACATCGAGCATAGCTGAACAAAGGCGCACCAAGCCAAAACCTTCAAGTCTTCGTTTCTAGACGTTGACGCGCCGCGTAGAGGCGCGCGCTGGCTCGTGGTATTTAAGAACAAACATGTAAGTTAACTTGAACAGATAAAATACCACATCCTACATATAATAATTAGCAGTGATCCATAACAACGCAAGAAGTCAGCTCCATGATCTTTCCCATTGCATCAGCACCAGCATTTTCCCTGACGAAATTTGTCGCTTTTGACACAGTCGCCGACCAAGTGTCGACTTCTTTTCTGAATTCAAATTGAACCATTGTCGCGACAATGGCGGTTACCAGCGCTGATTCCACCAGATTAAACGCAACGAGAAGAGTTTCCAAACTCTTCAGCATTTTCACCACTTTTGGCATTTCTTTTTCCAAACTGCCATTCAGATTCCAACTTCCATCCCAGTTTTGCAGAAGCAAGATATTCTTGAACGAACCAACTCGTGCATTCCGTCCGACGTCCCCAGCGTGATTTGATCCGTTCGTGGAATCCCCGTTCAACGCAGTATTGTCATCATCCATGCCTTCTGTCTCATAAAACGCATTTCGAGCGAGGAATTTCATGCCAGCTCGGTCAACAGCGATTTCTCGCAGTTCCATATGCTCGGGTTCCGCATTCTCTCGTGCTTCAATGGCAATGAGGGAGACGTACTTTGAAACCAGCCCAAACTCCAAGGAAAGTTTCGTAATCGTGTCCGAATCTGGAATCGCGCCCGACTCCAACTTCTCAATGATAGCTTGAACGGTGAGTTTGCTGATGAAATTATCAGCGCGTTTTCGTGCGTCCTTTAATTTCAATGAAATGACGGATCGAACCTTTCCGGTTTTCGTCTTCAGAACAAACGCCACCTCCGAGGTTGCAGCGGATGGATCCACTTCGAACAAGGCAAACACCATGGCATGCTCTCCAGCAAAGATAACCGGAAGTTCCGAAGGGACAAGTTGCACGTTCCGTATATTCCCGTCCAAAGTTACAATCGCATCTGAAATGGCTGGTTGAAGAGCTCCTCGCAAATGACGACATACTTGAGGGGAGAGGTCACTTTGATCTTGTATGAATTCAGCTTTTCCATTTCCCGCCTTTGCAAGTCCGTCGACTAAATCTGAGCTCGCGTGACTTCCAATCCCAAACGAGAACACCCTGTTCTGATTTGCATTTTGGCGAACTAATTCGACAACGCCAGCTGGGTTCTCAACATCGCCGTATGTCAGAACGAACACAACACGATGGGAACCTCTGATGGGCTTTGAGAAAATGCTATGAAGTGGCCCATAGAGTTCTTTACCACTCATATCAGCTTGAGTAGCTGAGAGGTATTTCTCGGCCATTTTAAAGGAGGTCTCATCGTACGGTACACTTTCCGGAAACAACGAAGTAAATCTGCAATAACCAAACGTATTTTCTTAGTCGGAAATAATTCGAACTTAAGCCTACCTAGAGCCGAATTTGTAGAAATTGAAGAGGCAGTTCTTGGGAAAACCGCGAAGAAATAACTGCATGGCGGTTCTTGCATGTTCTATATTACTTCCGCCCATAGAATTTGAACAGTCCACTAGGAACGCCAACTCGTGAATCACGTCTTTCTCGAGTTCAGAATTGTTAGGAACAAATGAGTACATGGCGGCGAACTTGTTTGGCTCGTATTCTTCCACTTCGACATGATGTTGCGGATTGTTTTTCACCTCTACGTTCAAAATGAAATCCTCTGCCAGTTGCTGAACACTTTGGAATGTCACTTTTGCTTGTTTGGCTTCTTGAATTTTGACATGAATCCGGTGAGTTGGTGATGTGACACTTTTGATGTCTTCGTGCGTTTCAATGCTGGCGTTCAGATGGCAAGAGATCCCAGATGAGGCTGACGGGTTGTGCATCACCGGCATCTTTCGGGAAGGATGGACATCGATGCAACGCGGAATAATGGCCAACGGAATAGTCAGGCGCAGATTGGTTTGATCAACTGATTCAAGGGTGGAGACATAGTTGATAGCGACGGTACATTGTTTTCCCGGAGGAAGTCGACCAACACTCATGAGAAAAATGTCATCTCGATAACCACTCCGATCTAACAGGTAAGCTCCGTGATCTCCAGCCAGAACTTCGTTGTACTTCTGAAATGCCTCGTCCTTTTTCTTGAACTGACTAGTCAGAATTCTGCAATATGAAACCGCGATCAAACTGGGAAGAAAGAGAAAAACATGCTCAATCAATCCATCCGTCTTTTCGCTGGAAAGGTCATCAACGATTTATTTCCCGAGCAGTGTATGCTTTGAGGTGTTTGTTCGGAGGCACATGACAAGCCAAGTCATCCATTAAAGTTATAGTCCATATAACTAATCACGAAAGCGGGTCACGCTCACCTGCCATCGATTGTCACCTGGAATCCGATCACTGATGCTGTGTCATGGACCGGGAACGTATAGACGCACTCCAGTTCAGTCTGTTCTTTGTTGACATAAGTTTGGTCGATTTTAATCCTGCTAGCAAAGGAACGAATTTCAACCTCATAAGACACACTTTTCAGCGGAACTGTAGCCTTGCTGCCCTTGACCAGCAATCCGCAGAAGCCGTTGTCATCCCTGAAATCAAAACCAGTGATTAGTTTAAATAGGGACGAAAAACCCAAATTCAGCTCTTACATAGTAGCAAGAAAGGTAAACCGGATTGTCTGAAAAGTGTAACTTCCAGCAACCCGAAAGTACTCTGGCCTCTGGAGTTTATTACCGGGTGGATCTTTCAAAAGACTGCCGAATTTTGGAAGAACAGAAAATGAAGCAACGAAATCTGCTGCTGCTGACTTATTTTGAAACGATGGCTTTTGCTCAAATGGAATCACGATCAAGAAAGGCTACTGCTGGACGAAGGACGATGGAGTTGAAAATGCTCACGAATCGATATTTCAACATGGATCTGACCTACTTGCATCCCTATCCCGAGCGAGCTACACTGCTGTCCCTCCGATAATCCAGAGCAATTACATATTCGCTACCAGTTTCCAGACAGCTTATTGTGATTGCCGAGACCACTGCCCGTCTGGTAAACCGGCCCACTGCTACAAAGGTCAGACTCAGACAGATTTTGTTCCAATCAGTACACAAGCCACTGCCGCTGCTCAACCAACAGCTGCTGCTGCTTTTTGCGCCGAAGACGTGAAAACAATGCCTAACGACAAAATCTGGATTTTTTATTGTTTTTATCTGGATTTTTACCGACCACACACATCTAGAAACTGGAGCATAAAGCTAGAATAATCAAAGCTACAGTGCTACACACAAAATGACGAGGGGGATTCAATGATCAGCTAACTGGGGTAAAAATGGCAGAAATAAGAGCCGCGCATGACCATTCTGAAACAGATTGTGAAGAAAATCGCTCGCCCAATCTGGGAACTACTATTGCACGTTCAGACGGGAGGTCCGAAAGTTGAACGAACCCCCAAGTCCAGCGTTCATGTTGATGAAATCTGTTCCCGACTGCGGTTGATATGATCCGCCGGAAGTGCCATTATGAGATGACAGTCCACGGTGATATTGTCCGTATGACGGTTGAACAGGCTCAACAAGCCGCATGTCGGTCCATTTCTGGCCAGGCATAATAAACTCATTCCCCTGCAAGAAAAGCAAAGCACATGAAAAAGACCGAAACAGAACCCTTGTATTCCTTAACAAAAATGGCCAACAACCTAACCACTTCGAAATTAATTTTCAAGAAAAATCCAAAACAACAATCTTCAACAAAGTTCGAAATCCGCAGAAACTAATGAACAAAGAAAAATTCACGAGAAAAACCGCATAAGAACCATCAGATTCTAACCGCGAAATTTCCGGGAGTGCATTCGCGTTTCTTCCAAATTCCAAAAATCGAGAAATCCCAAATTTTCAAATTTCAGAACTAAATAATCTCAAAATTCTAGAAACCGAAATTTTCAAAAAGGCAAATTTTTCAAATTTCCGATTTTCCAAAATTCCGAAATTACATAAACGCAAGAAAATATAACAGCTCACAATTTAACAAAAACAGATCTCCATGAAATCGTCAAGCCCGAGAGAAAAACAGAATTCAAAAGTCACGGCTGAGAATTTTCGAACCTCCCTTTTCTGATATTTTCCAAGTATCGCGAAGGATGATTTTAAGACGAAATAAGTTACCCTGTAAGAATATTTCTTACCGAGAGATCAAACTCGTTCCGTGGTCGCCGCTGTTGTTGTTGTTGCTGATGTTGAATCTGCTGTTGTTGTTGTAAATACATGGCGTTGTTGTTGGCGTTGAACATCATTCCATCATCGCGATACGGATACGAGTGAGATGACACTGGTGCAGGCCGATCGTACGTCTGCGTTGGAAATCCATTGATTCGTTCAAATGCTTGCTGGAACGGGTTACTCCCGAAAGGCGCGGAGAACCCGTTGACAATCTGTGGTTCCCGCGATCGAGTCTCCAACTCCATCAAGGCTGCCAGACCTTTAGAAGATTCATTCCAGGGATCGAAACCTGAAATACCCAACCCAAAGATCAAAACTGAATCAAAACAAACTAGAACTCCCATTTCCGGATCCGAACTCACCGAACTCCTCGAACGTATCCACGAACAGATCGAATGGAACATTGGGGCTCGCTCTTTCCGACGGTTGTTCATTCAAGCTACCGGACGAACTTGACGATATCGAAGATGACGCTGGCGATGGTTCCCTCGGTAGTGACGATGGTGTTGATGCATTTTTCGCACAATCCGATGTCGCAAGACTGACATTCTCCGACGATCCACTCAACGACAGTTTAACGGACCGAGATGATATGTCCACCGGGGCAGATGTTGAGCCAACTGCAGGAGCAACAGTGTCCAGCAACCTCTTTTCGTACTCTTGATGTTTCCCCGCCTGCATGTCTTCTTTCGTAAAACTCGCCTGCCCATCCCCCAGATCATGGAGGTACATGCATTCCTGGAATAACCGACAAAAATTGCAGTCGCAAAAAAGCGGCATAAATTCCATGATCAGAATGTGTATTTTGGAGGGAATACGAATTTGCGGGAAAAACGACAACGCTCAAAACCGAACTGACTGAAACTGCGTATCGCGCATCTATTTGGCTACCGTATCAAACATCTACCAGAGCGGCTAATTTGCATTCAAACGTTGTTTACCGGACGGCGTGAATTGATGCGAATTTAAATTACCGATTAATTATTTCAATGCAAATTTTGTTCCGACGAAACACCGTAAACAGACAGAAACCGCCGTTTGAAGACAGGCCGCTAAAAACACCGATTCAAACTGCAGGTGTCCGATTCTCATTTGCCGACTTATTTGCTTCGAAAATAGTAAAAACAAATCGGGATTTCGGGCGAATTTTTTGAAAGAAAATTTTGTAAAACCAGTGGGGGTGTCCTACTCCTTTGAAGGTAAATCTGGATTACTTTCCATTTCAAAAGATCATATTCATCACCTATTATCGTGTTCATTTTATCAGGAATTATTGCTGCTGTACCGGAATTCAAGAATTCAAATATTAGGCGTAAGGGCTGGAAATGAAGTCATACCGTCAAATTAACAAAAAAAAACGAAGTTCTCAAATTCAAACCGATAACAAAAAACACGAAACGCCGAACTTACCGCTTTCACGCACGACTGGTTTTTCAGGAAGTTGACACAGTACTTGGTGGTGCCAAGGGAGACTTTCAATATTCTCCCGTCTACATGGAATCCGTTCAGCGCTTGTACGGCCCGTAGAGCGTCATCGGAACGAACGTAGGTGATATACGCCGACGCGGAGGATGCCTATAAAAACGAACCATGTATGAAACCAAACCAAGACTAATGATCGAAAAGGATGAAAAAAATAATCACCGAACCAACAATTAAAGCGCGGCAAGAAAAACCAAAGCAACTCGAACTCGCAAAGATCAAACGACCGCGACCCGGTTCGAAATCGCGGAATTTCATGGGCAAAAACTCAATTAACCGACCGGAAAAGTTTGTTTCATGTATAACGTGATGAGAAGATGCTTTTTGGAAAGACGGCAATAAAAATAATACTCTGAATACAAACGACAAATTGCTCTATTAGAAACACTTAATTTAACCATTATTCAAAATATCTCACCAGTGTTCCGTTGGCATTCAGAGTATTAACCATGACTTTTTGGATCTTCCCAAACCGTCCGAAATACTCGGGCTTCTTGAGTATGTCAGAATCAGTTAGCTTAGGTGATAAGCCGATGACAAAAACCAGATTCTTCTGCACAACCCTGTGAAAAAAACAACGTCACAACTTCAACCGGAAACGAACAACCGGAAGTCAATCGAAACGAAGACGAATCAGTCAAATTCGAACCTGATGGTAGCGAGATGTTTCCGGCTATCGATGATACGATCCCCCTTCTCCTTAACATCCTTCTTCTTTTGGACAATGCGTTGTTTCTTGCTGGTTTTAAATTTCTGCATTCTGAAAACGAAAAAATACCATCATAATCAAATCGTTTCCGGTCCACTGGAATCCCTAACTTACTCCTCCGTGGGAACGGGTTTAAATTCCACGGGATCATCGGGATATTTCTGCAGAATATTAGCACGCATTTTATAAAATGCAAAACGAAAAACTCAAATGTCGAAGTTTTCGGAGCAAAATAAAATTCGGAAAACGTACCTGTCTACAGGCGGGACAGAGTCCGCTGTCATCCGTCTTGATTCGATGCCAGCAGAACTTGCACACCTGAAAACAAAAAATGCCTTCAACAAAAAAATAAAACAGACAATCAGCAAGAAACGAACAGAACTGCGCAAGTGTTATCGAAACAACAAACTCAAAACAAAGCTACGCTATGCATCAAATCCCTGTATCAACACAACCTAGCCACCCAGCTGACAGTACAGTGACCTGACATATCTGTCACATTCACTCCAACTGCACCTAGCAAATCAGTTTCCAAGTCAAATCTTCGCAGTGAAATCGGAATTTCCCAAAGAAATTTATCCGCTAAGAACACAATTTCGCTCCCAACTGCTTTCGGTTGGCTCACAACGAGACCTGGCAACTCAACGCAGAAATAAACGTTCTGCTCATTTCTCACAGCTGTTTCAAAGTCAACCTTTGACAAACTAGTTGCCAATCGTCGAGTTGCGTTGGTAAATAATCAAAAACAGTTCCCTAGCACTGAATCTTCCTTCAGAGGTCAAATCCAGGATAGCAGACAATCGGAAGAAAGGCATAACAAGGATTTTACCTGATATCCACAAGTGCAGGGGTAGAAGCTTATGTCGTCGAGATCGAGTACTTCCATGCACAGAGGGCACTGAAAATGAGCACGAAAATCTGGATTTTGCCCAAAGAGGTCAAAAGCGTCCAAAAATACCTCGGGACAGTCTTCGCCATTGCCATTTTCACATCGAGGATCAATCTCGCTATCAGTAGTCATTTTGGCAAAAATCACGAGTCCTTATCAGAGATGTACGTAGTTCACAATGGGGAAAAACTGTTGCTGTGCGCGGAGTCGTCGATTGGGATCAAATCTGCTGGGATGTTGGATACAACCAAGATCGAGATACAAGTTGTCTAGAGGGTTTCCGTTTTCTTTCGAGGAGCACTCAAAGTTCGTTCGCGATTTTATTACGGAGGCCAACCTTGTTACACAGGGTTGACGCTAACCTCATCTGTTACCTCATGCGTCATCCCCGGCCTACTTTCTCACCATTACTCGACTCTGGCTACCATCAACCGCTTACCATTACAATCATGACCTTTCGTATACCTCCAATTACCAGTTTGTTTTGACGATGGAGGTAAATGGATTACTTCCGGTCGGTCGACGAGAGTCAAGATTGCGCTTGAATCTTGAACCAGCTCCATCAACGTGTCACTCTAAATAAGAATTAAACTTCTCAAGCTCGAGCTAAAATAACATCCCGATCTCCTGCTGCCACACAATCAATTTACTCGGCCAAACATCAAAAACCTTTTTTTTGGAGCAAAAATAATGGAGAAAAACAGTGCAAAAGTGTGAAAAATGGCAGGTACTACAAAAAAGGAAACGCTCAGATTAACTAAATCAACAGAGATGGGACGCCCATCAAACCTACTTAAAGCTAGAGATTTCACTTGCCTGTTTTTTTACTATTTACAGAACATTTCTCAAATTATAGAAAAATAAATGGTGGCAAAATAAGCACTAAATTAAAAAGGCCTTCCAGTAGTTTCCAACTTTTCCTAAGCAAAGTACATTCCAGTGATCTTTTCGTTGACTTTGATCTTTTGGTTCATCGCAGTCAAGTCAGCGGAAGCGATGGTATCTCCAGAGAACGCACTTGCACTGTAACAAAAAAGGTCAGTTCTCATTAAATTCGATTTCCAACCAAAATGCAACCCACGTTTCAATAGCGTTTCGATCTTCCAAATGATATCGCGCTCGGAAGGCGACATGATGGGCGTAATACACAGGAGCGGGAATCGAGACGCTTCGGTTGCATCGTGCATAGACGAAGGTGAGATAGTACGAAAACATCTGGATCTGATCAGCGCTGAATTTAGCATCATCCCACAAAACATTGTAATGAGCCGGTCGCGATGTTCCCTGTACAAAATTCAAAGACTTAAAATAAATAATCTCGCAGTTTTAAATCAATACCTGAATTCCAAAATGGCTGCACAAGAAGAAGTCGAATTCGGAAAAGTGACAGATATCGCGGTCAGTGATCGTTCCTAGAACACAATACATTTACGTATAGCGGTACATCAAACCGGAAGTAACAGTAAATATCAACCTGGTGCAACATTTCCAGCTTTGTTTCCTCGATCATTCTCAGAAACTTGCTGGAACGGGAACATCCGGGTATGATGTCGTTTACCCACAATCACATAGCTACAACCATGCAATAACTAAACTCAACAAGCTTTTCTACACTGAACAAAATCTGAAACCTCACGTAATGGGAGGTTTATAGTCGGCGTTTGGAGCGATATGCAAACAAGCCTGTTGCACGGCAGACAACTCGTCCTTCATCACTTGCAGATACTGGCCTTCCGAAACTCCTACAAAAACAAGCCTCGTCAATGCAAGTTACGACAAAAGCTTCCAAACCAGCTCGCATTTCAGTTCCAGAACTCGTTGCAATATTTACAACACAATCAGGAAAGGAGACTGATTCTCACCATCTCGATAAAAGATGATACGCTGTGGTTCTTTTCCACCGTTGCGATTTTTGAACTCGATCATCAGTTCGATCACCATATCCTTTAGAGCCTGCACCATTTCCTCGCGGTGAGCCTGAGCTCGCACACGAGCGCCATACTGGGTGAATCGCCTATCGAAGGAAGCCACCAACGCAGCGATCGACGGTTTACTAGTGCCTTCCCCTGTGAAGTAAGACACCAAAGTTCCAAACTGTACATTCAATAAACAACCGCAAAACGGCTCATCACTTACCGGGAGAAGGATGAGTGACATCGCAGCCAAAAATAATAGTCGGCTAGAAAAAACCAGTTAGTAGATCAAAATTCGATACTGAAACAACTGTGCAACTCACCGAAGTCACAAACGGCTTCATCAGATCCAAGAAATCCTTGTTAGGCGTCGATTTCCCACCAGCCGTAATTTGCGGCATCAGATTGTGAACCTGACTGTTCACGCCGCCCAACTTCACATTGATCTTCAACAACACATTTCCGGCATACTGCCCCATTCCACGGTCTGCATTCCTTTTGATCTTATCAGCCAGAGCGCACTGAGTGGGAATGCCAAAAACAATATCTCCAGCTTTCTTGACATCGGCGTAGTTCGGCGATCGTCGCGGGAAGATCACCATGATCAAATCCACTTTCAAGTTCTTCTTCTGGAAAGAGTCGATGATCTTTCGGAACATACCAGGGAAGTCCGGATCACGAGCGTTAAATTTGTCGTCAAAGAACACAGGTTCGGAAATCTTCATCCCAAGGCGCCCGCCGATTCCGATGAGTTCGCGGATAAACTGTTGGCATGGATAACGACCGGGATCTTCCAGGCTGATAAGGCTCCAGTTCAGCAAGTCTTTTGGAGCGATAAACTTGAGACCCTCCCAAGTGCCTACATTCAACTTTATTTCACCTCTAAACCACAAAGAAAAGCCTTTACAAACCTTGAATCCTGTTCACACTGACTGGAGTAACCACTCCATTATTTCCCATCTGACCAATCGCCGGCATGGGAAGAATTCGAGCTTCCACCGGTTTCATCACACCATCAACTTTAATTCCGAACTCCTTCAAGTGGTCACTCTTGTCATAGTCCATGATGGTCTTCCGGATTGAGTTCACACGATTCTGACGAACCGGAGCTATGGAACACACCGTATTCATACAGAAAACAAAAGTCACTGAATAGCGGGAAGGCATACCTCGTTGAGCACAATGTTTAACCATAATCGCGGTCTGCTCCTCATTCAACTTCCGTTGCACTTTTTGTCCAGGAACTATCTTACAAACCTCCATAGGCAACATGCTCCCTTTTGTTCCAACCTACCAAACGAAAGTCTAGCATGCACATAGCCACGAAATCAAACTTATTCACCTCAAGACATGGCAGTTGCGGGAATTCCAAGTCCTTCTTGTTGTGCTGCTTAAAATAGTCCTTCACAGTCACTTTTTTGCCTTTGTCATCAATAAAGGTCTCCTTGTCAGCACCCATTTTCGACAATCGCATTACCCGATAGCGACGAGGCCCAAGAGGAGCTGTATATTCCACTTTCACGCCTTTGATCTCCCGTTCGAAATCGCGGCTCATTCGAGGATCGAATCGAGATGGATCATTCAATCGCATCGTCTGGCACAAAAAGTGCAGAACCGGCTGAGCGACGTAGAACGCCGTATTAGCCACATCCAGATTTAGCGTCAACGTCCACTGAGATGGCCGAACACTCTAAAAACAAAATTCATGAAACCTGTGAAAATAGTCATTCCCGGTTGAGCTAACCGAATAAAACCCAGGCCAACACTCCATGCCCATGCCAAGTGCAACAGCCGCCTCTTTGACGAATTGTGGGTCCCAATAAAACGAACGACCAGCAGCCACCTTATTCTGCGTAGCAATAGCAGCCTCGCGGAAGACGGTATTGATACAAGAGAGAATATCCACCGGAAGTGGACGGCGTTTCGCTCCTGGCTCCGATGGTTTCTTTTCCAGCTCCATCAATTCCGATAGACCAGACCAGGCAGCTCTGAAGCTTGAAGCACATGGCTGCACTGCTACTCGAGCCTGTCGTTCTCCACCTTCCGGATCCTTCGGAACAGTAACTTCAGCGGACACGTTGCCTTTGGGATCGATTTTCAACTCTTTCATGGTGTATAGGTTCTTTTCCCCGTCCCATACTGGTAGAATCTTTTCAAACAGGCCACCAGCTTTTTGGTGCTGTTTCAGAAAGATATTCCAGATCTTTTTCTTCAGCTCCTTGTTGATTCTGGGAGCAGCGCCAGGCTTGTCTCCTCCGCGACCTTTCTTTGCAGGCTTCTTCGTCTGATCACCTGCACCTTCTTCTGCTGGCTTTTCACCTTTAATCAACTGGATGTCGACGTCATAATGGTAGAAGTAACCTGAAATCGAAATGGAAGTTGAGTTTTTTAGTGGGAAAAAAAGAATGACAACAACGCTCATGCAGGTGGCTTTTCCATCAGCTCTTACCTTGTTTTGGAATTTGCACCTGGAAGTGGTTGGTGTAAATCTGAATTTTCTGTCCCAGAGTCCCGAAATTCGGGCGTTTAACAGATACGAGCTCCATTTTCAATTTTCTTTCAAAATCAAACGGAAAACAGAAACGATCGCATTCACTTTGTGGCACGACTCCACTTCAAAATTATCGCATCGAACAGAGACGTCCGAGTGTAATCTGCAACTTTCCGTGAGCCCCCATGAATCCGTCCACATGAAATATTTGGCCCCCTTGTCTGGATCCGTCGATGGCTGATAGACCAGTTCGATGCAGGTTGCTCACCACGTTTCGAAACGATTTTGTTTGTTTCACAGTTTGGTTGAGCCAGACGGCGTAACATATGTTGATTTCGCAGTCGTCATCAGATTTTCGAGTTTTGGTTCTGGAAATTCCTGGTTTGATTCACATTGGGCTGTATTCCTTCTCCTGGATATTTTCCCGAAAAATTCGAAAAGGTAAGAATGTTATTCGCTTTCTGTGAGGACCATTTTAAAGTGAGAACACCGCTTCCAGGATTCGCGTTGGTTGTTGGTGGTTTTGTTTCGGGATTTCCGTTTTGTTCTTTTTAACATGCCCAAACTCGAACGGATTTTTTGTTTCTTAGGTGGACTATATTGATTTATATCTAAACATCTAAATCTTCATCGAAATCATGTCTGCTGGGCCAGGAGATCAGTCGGATCCCAATTCACCACCCCAGCAACAAACTGGCGAAGCCTCCCAGAAAGACATTTCTGAACCTGATTCCGATACCATGAAATGGAGGATCAAAATAAAAACGCCCAACAACGAGAGGGAAGTTGAAATTGATGAGGATTCGGATGTCATAGCAGTAAGTTCCATTGCGAATCCGAAGTCTGCAACCAGTCTTTTTCGTTTTTCCTACTCCTGGTTCGACTGGTTGCTTTCCTGTCTATTAACCATTGATATATACAGGAACAGGCCGCTTTCGCGCCTATTAAGGACTCTTCATAACTTTTTTGTTATTATTCGAATTCTGACGGTGTTTTTGATTTTTTCCAGCTTCGAAACGAAGTAGCAAGAGTACTTGACCAGACACCCGATCGGCTTTGCCTTGTCTACGGCGGGAAGATCATGAAGGATGGAGATAATATCAAGAGTTACGGTGTGAAAAATCAGCATTCCATTCATGTTGTTGTGAGAGCGCCTCAAGCTCAGCGTCCAAATGCGACACCATCTAATACATCCCTTCCACAAGGAATAGCATCTCCTGTGGCACCTGGTAAGAATCTGTTCAGACCGGAAGTTGATCCGAAAATGGCGAAATTTGAGAAGATTGAAATTTGATTGTTTTTTTGAAATAGTATCGTTTTCCAGGTCTGCAAAATCCTTCCACCGGAGCGCAGCGGCCTGGCATTCCAGGTATGCCCGGCGGAATGCAGAATCTGGACCAACTGATGGATAATCCGCTTGTGCAAAACATGTTTAATAACCCGGAATTACTTCGATCGATGGTAATGGATCAATCAAGCACTCCCTGCTCAATGCTAACCGAATGTTTTGAAGGTGTCCAGTAATCCGCAAATTCAAAATCTAATGGAGCGTCATCCGGAATTATCGCACGCACTCAACAATCCAGATGTTATGCGGCAAGCCATGCAGGTCATGCGAAATCCGGCTATGATGCAAGAAATGATGCGTAATTATGATCGCGCTTTGAGCAATTTGGAAAGCATACCGGGTGGATTCAATGCCCTCCAACGATTCTATAGTGATTACCAGGAACCCATGTATAATGCCATGAGTAATCAAAACCCCTTCGCCTCCTTGGCGGCCAACAACAACAACCCTGCTGCAGGTGAACATTAATTTTTTATTTGACCCACTTCCGGTTGCCTTTGCACGTCTTTCTGTGTTGGTAAAATGGGTTGTTATCACCTTGATTCTGTAGAGCGAACTAACTTACAAGCAACATAACTTACTTGTTAGTGTTGTCTAGATTGTCAAAGTATTTGATCAGAGTCGACTTCCAGAATTTGGATAACTCGGATTCGGATTGACTTTTTTGTTTTCGAATTTATTTCCGGCTGTGTTCATTTTTTGTTAACGAAGACCTGCTTTTTTTGGTTGAGTGCTGATTTTCTTCTCTTTAATTGATGATATTTCATCGATAATATTTGACATCACCTTCCATATTTTATATTATTCATTTACAGTACTTTTTATGTCAATATCGTATTTTTATATTTCGTGTGTAACATTTGTTGTGATTTTTCTATCCATCGTTTTTTATTTTTATTATTTATTATAAAATTGATTCATTATTTTTATTTTTATCGATTTTATATTTTTCAGGAACCGGTGCAAGCGAACCGCCTCGTGCTGAAAACTCCGAGCCTCTCCCGAATCCCTGGGGTGGCGGGGGTCAGGCACGTCCAGCCGCCACTCAGAACCAACAACGATCCGACGCTCCAGCCAACCCGTTCGCCTCATTTGCCGGCGCAGGTGGCGCAGACATGAGCCAAATGATGAACCAGCTGAACAGTAATCCCCAGTTGCTCGAACGCGCGATGCAGGCCATGAACAATCCCGAATATGTCCGAGTCATTTCCGATCCTCGTGGCGTCGCTGCACTTGGTCAGCTTAACCAAGCCTACAGAACTCTAAACGAACTCGCTCCAAGTATGTTTCCATCGCCCGGCGCGATTCCCGGAATGGGTGACCTTTCCGGCGGATTTGGAGCCGGTAACCCGGCTGGAGCCCCGAATAATCAAGCGCTGGAACAGATGATGCAGTCTTTGATGAGGGGAGGTGTTCTTGGTCAGGGAACACCTTCCGCCGCGACACCCGGAATCCCCCCGGAACAACGTTTCCGGTCAGAATTGGAAATGCTCGAGTCGATGGGATTTGTGAATAG
>JAQIWT010000835.1:0-14681 GCA_034696485.1 Isohypsibius dastychi | reverse complement strand
CAAAAGTTTCTTTAGCCGCGGCCAAAAGTTTCGTTAGCCGCGGCCAAAAGTTTCTTGGCTTGGCTATTCCATGTATATTCCTTTCTTCTTTACACACTATGAGTGTTGCTAGGTCAAATGTAGCATCGATATAAAGATTAACTGTTCTTTCCGGTACTCCGCTCATAGCATTCCACTCATATTTGTTGACATGGTAGTCGTGATCAACTACCTATTCCGATCTTCCGTTCTTAAACGTTAATCAGAGTTTCGTTGTGTAGTGACATCTTGCTGTGGTTTCTCGGCATTTTGGTCACGGACGGACGCTCGTGCATAAGCTGAATGATTAGCAGCAGGTGTTAACACCTCGGTTGTTTGTGAATACCGAGTAATCAGTGAGTGACCTAAGTTTTTTTTTAACCCTTGGTTTTCAAGCCCTACTTAGTAAACATACGGCATTGGGTATACATACTTACTGATGGCATCTTGAATCGGAATGTTCCGTAGACCGACAGTAATGCGTTAACAATCAGTGTGATGTCACAAGGCAACCCCTATGTATTCATTCCAAGGAATGTGGTATTATTTTGTTTCGAATTGTTCAGCAGTATCGTAGCTTAGACTCATTTCACCCGGGTAACGAGAGCGTTATTCAACGTTCGATGTAATCCGTACATTCAACCGAGTTTGATTCGAAATTGCAATCACTTTAATGCTATCAGAAACCGAGAACGATTTGCACTCCTGATTCAGACTTACTGTATCCGTTCTTCCACATTCATCACTCGCGTATATCGCACAATGAATCTTGATGTCAGTTCTTCTGTTAGACTCTTGGAGGATGGGAGTTACAGTATATCACAGAATATCCTACATCAGCGGGTAAGAACCGAATATTTTCTCGTGTTCGATGTCAGCAAAAAATAATAGAGCGTTATACTAGAGTAAACTTTTTACGTCTAACACTTTATGAATATCGTGTTCCTCCAGGTGCTATAAGGCAAACCGGATTGTTGGCAGAAGGAAATTGAATGGGAAGTAGAACAGTTAAGGAAGAAGCGTACGTACAGGCAAACACGAGCTCTCAGTAAAAACATGGTGTCTGCATCGCCTGCCATGAATGAGGATATCATTTCAAGCGACGTAGTGTCCAGCATTGACGCTTCATTACAAGACTGTGAACGTGCCATGGTAATCACTGACCAGGACTTATTACCAGTACAGTTTTTTCGGAGGACATATACAACACACGGCGTCGAGTGCTCAGCAGCTGAATTCTGTCATCAACGGGAAAATCGAGTCCAGAATTCTCTTAAAATGGAATCCGAGAGTCGCCAGAAAAATATAGGCGAAAATATGATAGGATCAATGATCTAAGATCTCAAGTTCGTAAGTTATGTCCCATAAATCAGTAATAATCTTTTCAGGGTTCACGAAATTTTGAATTTCAACCACACGGAGAAGCAGATCGGTCGATTGCATTGAGGTTATGCACGAACTGGATTAACAGGAACGTACAAATCACAGACCATAAAAAGATCTTCGTCGACACACGAATTTTCAACCAAATAATTTCGATCAATATGGGAAATCACTATTTGAAACAACTTAAACCGGGAACTGAGCCAGAATTCAAACCAAAAATTAGCCACAACAATGGTGACGCGAGCTACATGTTTTTCAGACATGCTAACTTGAAAGATGCAGCCTTGGCAGAATATTCGTGATTATCCAGATATAAAATCAAGCCTTCGTAATAAATCTCTTCGGCTTAGTTTCATTCACTTAAAGAAAATGTCTACATAAAATTGTCCACATTCAATGAAAAGAAACGGGGTTCAGAACCGCCATTTTTTCAGATTTTCCAGTTCCTGAAAATATACTCGCAAAAGTCTTCGCAACTTACTATATAATATAATCGCCATGTCAATCGAATGAATATCGAAATTATATTACGGCTCTCAGATGAACGGTCAGACTTGATTTTCAAACCAGCGTTTGAGCCTAACTTTCGAGCATCTGGAAGATTACTGAAGTGAGCTCACCTTGGAAATTAAAATATATAGCTTTGAATATATATCAACATAGTTTTAAAATATGGTTCTGTGTAAATATAGAATAACATAGCACTGAACTTAGAATTTCAAAAGAAGCAGCAACTTTGAAATAAAATATTCCTCGGAAAAACGCTGTGATGAACGAATTCACTTATTGCCGGCCCCTGGCGAGACCGGCATTTTTTCCCCCACCCCCCTTTTTAGAAAAGGTAAGAAAAAAACTATTGAATTTAAAAAAACATATTTTGAAAAATTTTTACACTGTAAAAAATGTTTAAAGAAATAGAAACGTCTCGGTCAGAAAAATTCGAGGGTACTGTAGGTCCCCCCTTGGAGGGGGGGGGGGTGGAGTATGTAGACGAAAATAAGGACTGGATAAAAACCACAATAATTCGTAACGATAAAGTGCTAAATTATAGCCTACTACGACTGCCTACTCCTGCAGCCTTATAAATTTGTTGTAGGAGTAGGCCTTTCGAAGCGAGGTAAACGAGGCGAGGGTTGGGGGTGTGCTGGCTGGGTGGTGTGTCCTATAACGAGGTCATTGCGAAAACGGATTTTTGCCTGATTTCATTGAATATATACCGATCGAGTCCTCTTTTCGCTTACACCCGTCTCCTTACAACATGAAACTAAATTGAACTGATGTGTTCATATGTGTTGCCTCGTCGAACATATATATCTCATCACGATCTGTAAGTAAAGTTGTGTCTGATTCTATTTTCGATTTTAGCCTGGTTAAGGTGTAAAATTACTGAGAACGTGACGTTGATTTTGATGTCCATTGCTGGTTTTGGTTTTGAACGTCCTCCTTTTCCAACTGATCGCGGATGTTGTTATTTTCGTTTCGGAGCTTCCAGCGGATTTGAAGAGCTAACTTCACCGCGGACAAATGTGTTGCCTGATTTTATTCGTTCCCAGTAATCGTTACTCTGAATTCAGCAGATATCATCCTGTTTATCGCATCTAGCATCAAGCAGTTCTGTTAGCCGCTGATTCTCTGTGTAGCTCTTTTGAAGAAAATCATTCAACGATTGTATATGTTGGTCTTTGGCGTCATTGAGTTCTCTGGCACGAACCAAATCAGCTTCTTATGCTGAAGAGCTTTTGTTGCAATGCCTAATTCTTCCTCTGCAGCCTTCTTGTCCGACAGCATGCGCTCATGAACTTGTTTCATCGCTAGTATTTTGCTTCGCTCAGCCAGCAGCTCTCTGTTGAGATCTCCTGTCACCTCATGGTCTGTATTGGTCACGGTGACCAATTGGTTACAATTATCCTTAAAAGAAATGACAATTAGAATTGATCAGACCAACTCTCTTGCCAGCATGGTCAGCAGTAGAAATGCAAGGTTAAGTGCAACGGTTGGCCCCACCGATTCAGGATTTGGGAATTTATAACCAAAACGTTCGTATAATGTCCGAAATTTGGCAAAAAACTCAGAGTGTACGTCTTCAAAATTTTTGATCGCGTCAGCTCTGCAAATATTTCATTCAGCATACTATAAGTTTGAACTCTCTCAAACCTCAAGAGGTCATCATTTCCGTACACTGTACATTTAGACAGAACAGGAGAGAGCCATTCAACAGTTGCGTCCATCTCACTACGACCAATCTGGTTTTGAAGCACGCCATCAAAAACTTGCATTGCTCAAAAATAGAAGATCATGAAGGGTTCATGTAGAGGTCCAATCATGAGAAATGATTAACTATTAAAGGAACATTAATGACTAACGCACTTCTTCAACTGACTTCGACATCCCTTGCTATCTTCTCTTTCAACCCATAATCGAAAGCGGCATGTACAAACACCTGCTAGTGCTTGTGCTTCGGTAAACGTCTTAAACTTGTCCGATTCCCTCATGTTTTTCACCGTTGCCCTGAATAAACACAAACTAAGTTTAAAAAGTAAACATTGAACCATGAACTAATTCATGTCTTACGAGTGCTCGCTCCGCAAATGCACATATAGCTTGCGTAGTTTCTGAAAACGCATAGGTGCAACATAAAGCCGGCTGCAAGGCTTTTGCAGCAAGCAACTCACTTCAGCACACAGAAGTCGGACTAGATCTTCTGATTTGTTGGTCGGAAATTTGTTACGCACCAGATCAGCTATTTCGTTCCTGTAAGATCCTGATATTACCAATAAATCGTTAGTGTGAATATGCTCACCATTTCCATTCCAGCTCAGCTTTTTCGAAAAGTC
The DNA here is from genome assembly GCA_034696485.1 of Isohypsibius dastychi. Lineage (NCBI taxonomy): Eukaryota > Metazoa > Tardigrada > Eutardigrada > Parachela > Isohypsibiidae > Isohypsibius > Isohypsibius dastychi. The sequence goes on along the minus strand of JAQIWT010000835.1, from coordinate 10,443 downwards.
GCACAGATACGGTTAGATGAGCATCCAACGCAAGTTCGACTCGAAACGAAAAATCTCCAGATAGCTCGTCTGATCTTCCATCCATATCGCTGCGGTCTCACAATGATATAGTAAATGAACCGGGGACATAAATACTAAACAATAAACAAGATGTCCTTAACTTCAAGCTCTTGCGCGATTCAATTCCAAACTTGTTCACTCTGACTTTCGAATCGACATAAACAATACCACATTTGAACGCTAGCTGTCTCACCGTTCTATAGTGTTTCGAATTCGATTTGTTTAGAAGCATTGTTTAAGAAGTAGGCAGTAGAGGGTCGGCGATTGAACAGAGCAAACCAGGCGAGATGTGGGTGTGGGTTTTGCCAGTGTGTTTGAGGTTTAGAAAATCTTTACCATACAATTGTATGGAAGACGTCTAATAGAGCTGCGTTCTTCTTAGCCAAATGACTAATCAATGACCTGTTTCGAAGGTTTTTGCCTCGTGTTTAACATCAACTGGACCTGGAACCATTTTGGCAACCTTTTACCCCGCGCAGCGTGGTTGATTAAAATATTCCTCGAAAAACGCTGTGGTGAACGAATTCACTCAATGGGTTTTTGCCTTTGGTGTAAAACTTACGTTACCTCGCGTTTTTGAAAACTCGGTAGGTTGGCCTAAAAAACAAGGTGAAATAAACTAATCGATCGGGAAATACTAAAAACTGAAAACATGATTTTTTTTCGAAGTTTTTAGTAAAACCGATTCTATGCAACAATTCTGTTTATGACGCCATTTCCTGTCGTGGATAAGAAGAGAAAAAATAAAAAGAGGAAAGGACATGTGTGACAGCTATCGTTGAGAGGTAGACAAAAACAAATTAAGGGATCTTTTATGTAATTGTGGAATTTAATGAAAATGACGGCCAAAATAAAGGGAAATACCGAAGGAACAAAAATGTTAAGCTGATTAAGATAACTAATCAAAATTAGCATGGAGTGCGTAGTGATAAGCCGTGGGTAGCGGACAGACAAGTGAGACAGCAAATGTGGCTATGTTGACCTCGCACTGTGAAAATGTGAATCCGTTGACCCGAGAAGATATTTTACACAGTGAAAAATATTATATAAAAAAAATTATCAGGAGAATTCATATATTGGTCAATATCGGTTTTTTGGATTTGGCTTTGCGGGTACTCAAAAGTTTGTCCGCGCGACGAATGAGTCTAGGTGATGTCGCAAAATCTTGATTCGACTAGTGATTTTTGGATGAACATAGTCCTCTAACGAGTGGTCACATTTTGTCCATTCATAGCCCATTGAAAAGTAAAAAAAATCTGATCCTAATTAAATCACTGAGATACAGTTATCACGGTTTCCGGCTGAAAGCTGAACTAACCACTTCATGAAGCTCTGAACAGGGTTGACCAATACATGAAATCTCCAGGTAATCGGTCAGGAAAATTCGAGGGTATTGTGGATCCCCCCAGGGGGGGGGGAACAAAAACTGAAGCTTACAGGTATGAATCTAATCGCATAAAATAAAAACGAATCGTCTGCCTAAATCAGGTGTAAAAAAATTGAGAAGATAATTTTGCGAAACTAATATCTACAATTTACAGTTTTTGCTTTGCCTCGCTACAGCGTCACGAAAACTAGCTTGAAAACATATTCAAATATTCCTCGCAAAAAGCGGATTTGGCTTCGCTTGCGCGCATGCCCGGCACGCTGAGGCTGCCTGGCATACTGACACCCCCCCCCCCTCCCCCTTCTCAGGAGAAATTGGATGAAAATGGATACTTTCTTATTCAGAGAAACTAAAAAGTCATGACCGGAAGTGTGAGTGGGCGAGTAAGTGGGCGAATGAGTGGGGGAGTAGGGGAGTGGACGAGTGGGTGAGTGGGCGTCACTTTTGAAAATGTGGCTCCGTTGACCTCGCATTGTAGAAATGTGGTTCCGTTGACCCGAATAGATCTTTTTACCCAGTAAAAAAAATTTAAAAAATAAGGACATATCAGTCAGGAAAATTCGAGGGTATTGTAGGTTAAAAATATTGTAGTGCCGTCGAAAACAAACTTGACATACTTGTCAACTGGCCTAAATTTTGGAGAATGAGCATGCTTATTAACGGACTCTGAATAAACCGAGTCGTAAATTCAGTCTTGTCAATTTTAACCAAGAGAAGTGGTCAGATCTACCGATCTTGCATTAATCACTTGAAAAGTCTTCTGTGCAATAACTCTTCGATCTTTTTCGCACAACAGAAAACAAGTCGAACTAAAAAATATTGAGGTCGTCTGGTGTCTCAAATTCAACTGAAGTTTCGAAAATTGTCTGTGCTACTACAACCGGAACAGTTTGTAACACATCTGAGTTAATTCCTACTTCATTCTCCACTTTTACAGCTCTTGAGTAATTTGCCGAAGGCTTGGACGCCATGATTTCTTCATGCTGTGATAGTAATTCCAGTCTCCTTGTCGCGGGTGAATCTACTTCTCCCTCGTATTGTTTTGCGTATGTACTAGGCATAATTCCAACGTCTATGAGGACAGATTGGTTCTGCGCAGTGGACTCCAGTTTCCAAAATACTTGCACCTCTGATTCATGACAACCTCTAATTTTCTTGAGCTGAACGGTAACGAGTTTTCCAAGTCCCCTGTCTTCCAGAATCCGGCAGACTTGTTTAAATTCAGCATCGGTTTGGACTTTGTTCCGCGATCGCGCGATGCGTGAAGTAATATAGGGACCACGCAAAAGCATCATTTCATGAACATTAGAACTTTCAGTCTTCAGCTCTCCATGCATGGACTTTGTCGCTCGAGCACTAATCTGTAAGCATAGACCATGTGTCAAGTTTCCCAAGAAGAACTAATGAGCAACCCAATACATTTTCGGGATAACGAAGCTTGAGCACCGTCTAGGTGAGGAGTATCAATCTCCATCCAGCAACCCATGCCGGTGGAAAAATCCCGCCCCACCCCCCAACCCCACTCTACTGAACTATGGCACAATGTAATCTGGCTATGAGGGTAACTTGCTACAAAAAAAGAGCGAGAATCGCTTAATCGACGGTACCTTCCTACAAAGGTGGTCGGTGAATTCCTTATTACGTTTGCTACAAGGGCTTTTATTGCGATTTCACCCGCAACAAGGGTTAAAAAATGCGTTTCTTCAACGATGCTCATACGTTTCACTAGATCCACAGGATATGCGTAGGTCGTACCATTGCAGCAAAATGCTCGTTCAAGAGAGATCGTTGCGCAAATCACATACCTCAATCCACTTTATCGCAAGCTCGATTGTTCTATCTGAGACTTCATTCGGGACGCTGATGACTCCGCTATCAAAAAATGATGACCATGAGTATTGAGCGTCCGTTTGTTTCAGATTGCCTCTGGCGTTTCTTTTCATGATACCAATGTCTGCCGATAGTCGTTTGAAACGATCGAAAGCAGAGGCGGATAATCTATAAACTAAAGCAGCCGGTGGATTCTGGAAGTAGTCATCAAGTTTTAGAAAATATGCTTTGAGATCGTAATTTGGCCCTTTCAGTCCAGACTCGTAAGCAAGTTGTGCCCCCGTGACGTCTGTAGTGTCATCGTCTACCACAGTTGTGTTCCATCTGTCTTCAAAACCCATTGCATACTTCTTTACTTGATTGAGCAAATTGCAGTACGTAACCGGATGTATGGTCGCCAAAATTGAGCAATAAGCATTTTTCAATTTAATATCCGGTAATGTTCCATATATCAAGTCCACGGTCTCTCGACTCCATCCTTTATTGAGGGATGAAATAGCGTTATCGTCGTCGGTCGAGGTCATTTTTACCAGAGTGGCATCGAGCTCGTCTCCAACCATGGATAGCTCCCCATTTGCGTCTCTCCATGCATTTCTGAAACCTGGCCAGTTCACCGGGTGAACGATGATTCGTCGATTTCTCATGTCTTGCACCCTTTTAATTAGGTCGATACAATATAGGTCGAATGAAGCCGATTTCCCACTCGTTTTCATTGCGATTATGAATATGAACATACACCCAGTGACATATTTCCCGAAATCTTTACCGGCTTGTATAAAACTTTTCTTCCCAGATAAAATCACAACTCCCATGAGCAATGACGTGAACACTGCTGTTTCTTTAGTCCTGTGCAACTTGGAAAAGTATTGAATTGCAGCGAATATTTTTGCTGGTAGAAAGTCTCGAACGTCATGCACACAATTTTGATTTCCCGTGGTGTCAATATGTCTACTTTCTGCTGTCTCGTCATTGACCCCGTCAAAATTCTTGTTAGATTTTGGTGCCATGATGGTGTTGAGAATAAATGTTGATTGAAAATTCCACCGAATTCATTCAAACCGTTCTACGCGTGACTATGTTACACCATGATAATATCCTGAAATCATTCTGAAAATTTAAAATTCAACCACTTTGTCTACCTCTCCACCCCCGCCACCGTGCTCCCACCGGAAAAATCACATCAGCAACTACCTACCCAATAACATAAGCTACATTCCATATCCACTTCTACGGCAGCTTTTCCTGGCGAACATGCAGACCGCGGCACATTTATTTTGGTACGACCGGACATTAGTATGTGTTCAAAAAATTTCATATGATTGAACTCAAATTTGGAAACTCGATGTACCGACCAAGTTGCTGGTCCAGCGATTCACAGTTATAATATTATGTTGGAGTAACAACACAAATTTATTGTTCAAAAAGAATTTTGCCCTACTGATCGAAACATATAAACAAACAATTGGCCTAATTGCTAAGGTAGATGCTCGTGACGGTAACGATGCTACAAATAAATAAAGCAGTCCAAACGATACAAAAACCTTATACACCGCATATCTGGATGTGCCACCAACTTTTTTGACCAATCCGACAATGCCATGCTTCATTTCTGAATCAAGTTCATGATTATAAATCAGCGACTATATCGCTGTCGATATAACTCCGTCGACGGTATGATGGAATTGACAAACAACAAAACTCCCGAACCATTCGTTTCTACGAAACTGCATTGTTTTACCAACCATATAAAGCCAAATCAGGGTGACGACAGTACAGAAACAAAGCTAACTGCATTACTAAATGCAGTTCACCATTAATTTTGAAACCAAAATTACACCTCAAGGTGAGTGCGACCATCTCAACACACTCTTTAGTAACATCAGAAGGGAAGCCACCTGAGTTAGGACCTAAGCTATGACCTCAGCAAGCACCACGGCAACCACTTCGACAATCAACTCAAACTGCCTTTGATCAGAATTCAACATAACCATCGCAGAATCTGCAATCACGTGGGTTCATGAGTACAAACTAAATTTTGAATTATTATACTTTCGCTAGAAAACTTGTGCACAGAACAAGTAGAACTGAAATTAAGCAAGTGTGACTGTTACAGTCAAGATGTGACAGATCCGATCGAATTTCATTGAGCTGGAGTGCGCTAGATTAACCCCTCTGTGGCGAGTAAGTTTGGTCAAATGACATACATCAGTAATTTCCGTACACCACCTCATTTAACCAAGCATGTAAGTCTACGAGAAGTGTAAGATGAATATTGGCGGAAACGTATATTTTTTACCTGGATGAAAGTGCGAGTGTTCGAAAAGCGCCTGTGCAACCATACAACTGATACATCAGTCATCCCAGCAACCACCTCAGCAAGTACCTCAGCAATGACCGCAGAAACCACCACGGCAAGCACCCCAACAGACAGACTCGCTGTTTTTGATTAATAAGGTGATATCACACAGGCAAAACCTGCAGTCAGTATCACCCCTAATTTCATTGCAGTTTTGACGTAACAAAACAGGCGCTCCGTCCGGAAACCGCTCAACAATACAACGATCGGTCGACTAAACTGAACTTGTGTCAAAACCTCCTTGGCGAACTACTTTTCGGCCGATGGTACAAAATGAACGTAGTTAGCCACCCCATTTTTTCAGAGATTGCTAGTTTACCCTTATATACCGAATGATGTTCAGAAAATAATTTGGCTCTTTTGACGGCCGCTAGTTCAAAGGGAATTGCGAAGAATTAATTAAGGAAAAACTTCCTGGTCGTTCAAATTGATTATTGGGCAACCACTAGACTTAAGAAAGTTAAGGATGTTCTCACTGATTACGACTGCACACATCTAAAAACTATCTTAGAGCCCACATCAGCAACCACCTCAGCAAACACATCGGCATTCGTAACAACAAGGGGCTGAGCAGTGACTTCAGCAACAACCACGGCAACTTCCTTAAAAGCCGTAACACAATTGAGTCTGCAAAGGTAGGCAACTCAAAGGCGGGTCCTGCCAAATTTCGTTGCCTCGGTGCCAAATGAATTCAAATTTTCGTGATACTTTTATTTGTTTTATTATCGTGTGTGCGCTCTTAGACTACAGTACACCATTCTTAGAAGGTTCAGGTTCTACAGAATTCTTCGACAATCGTGTCATGGATGTGACTTATTGTGGCGGATTCACTGAGATCGACATTTGGCGAAAAAGGGGAATTCCGCTCCAAGGTTCGCCATTAACTTGCCGTTTTGCCGCAATAACCCATCACTGCATTTGTAGTGGTTTTGAAGTTGACCAAGAATCGATATTATTTGATACCATTTGTTCTTGCTTCTCGTTTCTTACTTCTTAAATCACTACTTGATTACTTCCCCATTTCATTTAGGCAGGAACAGCTCCAGTGATATTATGTCTCCACAGTCGAAATCAAAAAAAGTCTAGTTGTTGATCATGTTTTGAAAATAAATAAACCGATTCCCCTGCGGAAAACTTGATGACCCTCTGGTGTTTCAAAGCCGAAAAACGAAATGGTCACCTTTCTGATTTGGTGACGACAAACGCTTTCGCTATGAAATTTTGTTTTGGTTTAACTCGCTACAACGTTTACCGAACCAGCATCTTAAAGCCAGTAGATGATGTTCTCTTCATATTCTAGAATTATTGTTTTTGGTGTAAAATTAGTTGAAGAAATTACTCGAGTTTGCTGACATTAAATGTTGTGAGAATGCCAGCAGAATATTTTAGTGCGCAAACTTGGTGTGATTAAATACGATTCGGAATCCGTTTATGTATCGTAGATGTGATCCGGCTTGTTGCAATAGTTGCTGTGAATTTACAACTGAATGTTCAGTGTTTCACGTTTGAACCGTTTACGACTGCCTTCAATCGACGAATTGTACATGATCTGTAGCTGAAATTTAGTTAAATAAACTGTCAGATCATTGTGTAGTGGATTGGCGGGTTTGACAGCCGGGTTGATACTTTTGATGATTGCTTCGTCGTGCATGATGTTGTAGAATTTATGAACCAAGTCATCATAAAGTACCACTTGAATTTTTCCGGTACAGTCGGTTTCGTCGAAAGCTAAATATCGGCATTCAGTCTTGCCTCTCTTCGTGTATGTACCATCTTTGAGGTTTGAAACTTCAACAGTTTATTCGCATCCGAATTTAACCAGAAATAAAAGACTAATAATACGATCAATATATCTGTTGTACCTTGTCAAAGTTTCTTCAAGCTGCGCAGTCCAAACAAGATAAAAACTCTATACACAGCATTACTCGACGTAAGATTATAGTCAGGCTCTGTGGGTCGCTAGTTTTGACATCACTCTAATGATGTCGTTGTAAGGATCAGCTGAAGCTTTCTTGAACCATAAGTATTGGTCGATGTAACTCTGGATCTCACGTGGTGAAGTTCCGGTTGGAGGCATCATAGCCTTCAGCCATCTCCAAAGATTTGCTATAAGATTCGTATGGATACCAGTGTCGGGATCAACGAAGTTTTTGCTGTGGTTCACCGTGTGATGTATATAGCCCAGTTCGGACAACGCATAATAACCTTTCCACTGGTCTGAATGAATTGTGGTGCCTAGTACAATGTTCTGTTGTATAAGGGTACATAATGTCTTAGCATTCCTATCCGGAACCAGGAAGACGAAAGACTCCTTTGTTTCCCGACAGATACCTCCAAACACCCATTTTTGGCATTTTAGCAATCTCCCTCGATGAAACTTGCGAACGTACAACAGAGTTTCGTCAATTTCGACCACAGTATTAATCCCTCCGATTTTGAATGTTTCTCTTTGATCCGTTGTGCAAGCATCCCGCAAAAATGTGAGTTTTTTTGCGATGGTTGTTTTCGAAAGACCCAGGTCATAACGAATGTTCTTCGGACTGATTTTCGGACTGAAAAAAATTCCCTAACCATTCGTTTCTACGTAACTGCATCGGTATATTCAACTGAATAAAGCCAAAAAAAGGTTACGACAATACATAACTAAGTAAACTACACTACTCCATGACTTTCACCATTGACTTTGAAGAAAACTTCACACCACAAGGTAAGTGCAACCATCTCAACACACTCTTCAAAAATACGGAAAAGAGCGGCCACCGAGCAAGGACCTCAGCAAGACCATCGCAGAATCTGCAATCACGTCGGTTTATGAGTACGAATTAAAATTTGATTCAATATACTTTCGCTAGACAGCTTGCGCATAAAACAAGTAAAACTGGAATTAATGCAACACACAGAGAGACACAATCATGAATTTCAACTGTGCATCGCGCTAGTAAGTTTGACTAAAGTACGCAGTCTGACTTACCTGTTCGAATTCGTTTGAGCTGGATGGCTCAGGATTAACATTTTGCAGTGAGTAAGATTGGTCAATGACATACGCCAGTATTTATCGTACACCGCCTAAATTAAAAAAGCCTATTAAATCTATGAGGGATGTACGAAAGATACTGGATGATATTGACAACGTTTCTTGAGAGGGATGAGTTTGTTTCTTAGGACATAACGCATCACAGCCATGTCTGAAGTATCGCCATTTGCAAGCTGGAGATCGAGTAGGTTCCTGATGTCGTCCATTGATGCTTCTCATGCTTTAGAATAAAGATGTTACTGTGCACAGGACATTCATTTCCGTGGTGACTACAGTAGTTATCATTAGATGGCCAAAATCTTTGATTCCCACTTTGCTGGTCCACATACATGACAGGTCTGCATTAATGGCGGTCAATGATTTTTACTGTATCATGTTTCGTGTAGATTAATGTACCATTGCGAAGCCGAATTGTGCTGCAAGGTAGAGTCGTGTGTAACCGTTTTCTTGAACTCCCCAATTTCATGAACCCGAAATTCACAAACCTCGTTTTTGTCAACCGTTTAAGGTTCACAAAATCCGTTTTCTCGAAGTCGATTCTCACCTGTTTCTGAACAGGACGCGTTTTCTTGAACACTTGGGAGGACGCGATTTTGCGGGTTCGCAAAGTGGAGGTTCGAGGTGTAGGCTGGTTTACCTTTTTCCTATTTGGAGCAAGTCTTAAATTCTTAAATCAACCTACATTCCCAATCTCCACTTTCAAGTCACGCAAAATCGCGTCCTCCCAACTGCACCGTTTACGGGTAACATGTCTTGTAAAAAAAGGGGGCGAGAGTCCCCAGAACACACGTCCGAAGTGGGTGGAGTACAGTCTGGGAAACCTATGTTGACTCTGTTGACATGTTTTAAGCGTGCTGACTAAAAAACTGAAATTGAAACTGAGCTGTACTAGAAGATGAGCTATGTGTATGTGACCAATTGCAGCAGTTCACGAAAATAGGAATGAACCTAGTTACACTTTTAATTCCGTAGCATGTTAGACAACGTAGCCAAATCTGCCACTATTACCACCCAAAAGATGAAAGTCTAGTAAATCAGTGTGAGGTTCACATGCCTTGTTCGATCATTCCTAGTATGACTTTTTCTGTGAGTTGTCTATAGTCACTTTTAGTGAGATCGGTGAAACGGTCACTTAATGATATTTGAAGTGAACAACACTGATAAAATATGCAGCAAGAACATATGTTGCACGGTTTTACTGGCTTAAAAGTATGAGAAGAATCACGTTGTAAACAAATGGCAAACAATACGCGGATTTTTGATGACCGGAAGGCCGAATGGACGCATGGCCGGATGGCCGCATGGGCGAATGATCGGATGGCCGGATGGCCGGATGGACGCATGGCCGGATGGCCGAATGGTCGGATGGTCGGATGGTCTGATGGTCGAATGGTCGGATGGTCGAATGTTCGGATGGTCAAATGGCCGAATGACCGGATGGTCGAATGGTCGGATGCTCAAATTGCCAGATGGCCTAATGGCCGGATGGTCTTTTGGCCAAAACCGAGGTGTCTTTCATTTTCTGTAAAAACTCTCATAAATCAAGAAGTCTACCTATCGAAACTTTGATCGTTTTTCGGCTGCTGACCATGCGTTTTTGAGCGTTTTTCACCAATAATCATTTTTGAACTCATTACTTTCAAGTTTTGACCGATTGAATCTGTTAATTTTTCGAGCCCTATCGTTTGAGCTATGGTCCGTAATTTTAGATGCAGTTTTTGCAAAAATATTCTTAGTGAAAAACGGAAGTTTTTTCCCTTTCACTTGAGCTGACTG
>JAQIWT010000834.1:0-14681 GCA_034696485.1 Isohypsibius dastychi | reverse complement strand
TGACTTTCACACATTCTAGCCTCAAAGCCTTCCATTAATTTCTTGATCATAGGCAGGAGATCGGGAATGAACCGTATCTACTATAAGCCTCCGGCTCATACTACATACATCTTCGCTTCTCTGAAACGAACCTGCTCGGAACTGAACGAAGGAGGTGAAAAATGAGCAATGATCGATAGTCAAGATATGTCCTGTACTGTAAAAAAGGGAAAATACTGGCACTATATAATATTGATTTTATTATATAGTGCCAGTATTTTTAATATTAGTAAAGCTTAGTAAGTCGCTTCTTTCGATCTTGTTGGTAAATAACTACCGCATGATGACATAACGACTAAAGGTCGTGATCGTAATATTCCGCAAGAGCATCACACACATTTGACATTTTCTGTGGCATCATAAATTCGGAAGTCTTTCACCGCTCCGTTAAACTGGGTTTGCTTTTTCTAGTGCTAGTGTAAGCTTTCAACAATGGCAGAACGGCATTTTCAAAAGCCTTGTAGATGTACTGTAGATGATGAAAATAAGCCTGAAGGCTAACAAATCTTGGAGTTTCAACGTCAATGACGCGTTACATGAACTACGAAAAATGATTTCGCCCTCTTAAAAACTCAACGGGACCAGAACTTTGGTTCATAAAGCGCTTTTCGCTTCCTTGTTTGCTTAACTGGATGTTGGAACCATTCCAAACACTCGAACAAATTGTTCAATGGATTCGCTCCCGGTTGTTCATCGAAAACTTCATTCAGTAGGATCCAAACATCTTCCGAAAGATGAAGAAGAGCAACAGGTAGAACTATGGAATCAAACAAGTCACCCATGGTCATAGCCGAATCTGGATTCATAGCTGAATGAAGGTTGAGAAAAGATCGACAACTGCCTTCGAACGTCGAGAAAACATTGGTTCACATTAGAAAGTAGCGGTAGGAGGTTACAAAATCACAGCTTATCGAAACCAACCAATCAACACCAGGTAATCGGCACAATTTTGATGTTCCAGAACAAAAAAAGCGAAACTTGGGTATTAAATGACCAGTTTTGACATCTTTGAAGTTGCTGAACTTCAAACAAAAAAACAGCCAAGTCCAAAACCCACTTGTTGATTCGGCTCACTTGACTATGAGAATGGGCCGACTGGTTTGAGTGTGTTGATGTGGTACGCATAAGTTGGGCAGGATACGCATGCGAAGATCAGTCACGGAAAAAGGTGAATGTAAAAGAATAAAGGCACGAGCAATGAGGTGCGCAGGCGCATACAGCCGCATAAACACATGCTAACAAATTCAGCCGTACGTTGTTCGCTTCAACGCCTGCGCGTTATGTTTCCTCCCACCATTTTCGCTTCACCCTTTTTCTGCTCCCTGATTGATTTTACTGGGAATTGGGCGCACGGCATTTCGGTTGGTTCATCATGGATACGTCCAAGAACGCTGAGATCGATGCGGCTTTGGAGGATCCTGTTACAATCGGTGCTCCAGAGGGATGCAAAGTTGTAATCTTGTGCAGAATAAAGATGGCCAAAAGAACCTTTCGTGGTTAGTTGTCCTTCCTTTCCGTTCTCCCAAATTAATGCAGGTAATTCGTGAGTCGCAGGCTCTGATATGAGCACTGGCAGGGGTGGTATCAAATCCTGAAGGGTAGCTTCGAACCGGCTGTTGGCATTCCTTGCGGAAACCGGGGCTAAGAGATCGAAGGGTTTCGTCAACCGGAAGTTAAGGGAGTCTGCTCCGAAGAACAAACACCGACCGTTGGGATGACGAGATGGACAGCAGTATACTCCACTGCTCCGAGAAGCGGTACAACTTAATCTCAAGATCACGGAATCAAAAGGTCACAATAAAGTGCTTTAATTCAATGAATGGTAGAGATAATTGGTACATAATGAAACAATCGTAAAAGCGTCGAAGGCGCGATTCTAAAAGGGGCTTGTCATCACAGCCAAACTAGGGATAGCTAATCAGAATGGCTAGCGGAGAAAGTCAAAGACTTCCGTTTGGTCAAAAGAGATTATAAAACAAGATTGCTCCTTCCGTCCGTAAATGCGAGTCCATACTGATTCCAAAATTAAAGTTGCTAATCCGTCCAGCGAATCCGAATCCTCCTGTTCCGTCGGCGCTGTAATCTGGAAATCAGAATATAAGATGATGTTTAGCTGGAATTTGGCTGTACCGGCATTCCGGATACAACACAACTCCGGAAAGGGCCATGGCACGTCTCTGTGCCCTATAATTGTTTCTACAAACATTCGGGGCCGCGCAGCGATACAACACAACTTCGGTTTTATTAAACTCGGTTTTGTTAAATTCGCCGCTAAAGGTTCGAAACATTCGCTTGAGAAAACTGGCCAAACTTTCTGGTATAAAGAAGGTTCCTCTTTCGCAAATGGTTTTAAATCTCGGCATATTAGGTTCTATCAAATTCTCCGAGTTCACTTACTGAATTATGGTTTCCAACTGGTTCCCAATCCGAGTTTCTCATCCCGCAATCTGGTCATCCGCGTTCGAAGTGCAGCCATGTTCCGCAAAGCTCCAGAGGTTGAACGAGCCGCCACGATGATGACGTTCGCCGCATTTGCAGCTGCAGCTGCACCATCCGCCGAGATGTTTGCTTCAAAGTCTGTCTGCCTGGCGAACAGTACAAGTCCATCCAAGGTTCGCAGTGCTTCCGCAACCTCGGTACCAAGATCGTTAAATTCACATAGTCGAAAGTCGCGGAGAGCCGCTTCGAGCACTTCCAGAGTCGAACTACCCATTCCTCGGACTGTAACCGCAATGGTGGTGATGTGAACTTCCGGTGGGAAATACTGATTAATATCGGTGACGCTCTCCGAGATTCGAGGTCCACGCATGTTCATTCTGGCCGGGTAGTTTGACTGGTTGTCCAAAAGACGTGCTTCTTCCGGTTTTTCCCGATCGTCGCTTCTCTGGAAGCTTAACACCACTGCCGGATGTCTTGGTTAAGTACTCGGTCCAAAAACGGGGTCGACATGACGGGCGAGCTAATCGCCGAACTGGAGCAGGTGTTGGAATCTGCATACTATCGTTCAGCCCGCTGGTTCGCTGCAGTCGCAGGATTGGAATACTAGATCCGAGGTCTGCAACTTGGGTACGTCGCCTGGTGGTTCGTTCTGATGTATCTCCAGATTTATCCTGGCATCCTCCAAGAGACATAGAGCGTTTTGCAGGAAGGTTACGGAATTCCGGCGCCTTTGCTTCCGGATTCCGGTCGTAATACCAACGCCGGTTTTTTCCTTTTCCATCTGGTCGCCATCCGACTGGTTCTTTATCATGACGAGGGCAACCTCCAAGTATTTCAATATACAACCGCAGTTTCAGGTAGTCAACCACAATCGAAGTGATAATCAGATTTTTCTTTCAAATCTGGTTCTCATTATCTTCGCCTGGTGACTTACCGCGTCCACGTAAACCTGACAAAATGCTTGGTTCCATATTTCTTGGCTTGGTCACGCCGGTGGCGGCCACTCTTCGCACACGCTTCTTAATTTCCACCGGTGTTTCGAATTTTTTTGGCCGACGTGAAATTCGTCTCGGTCGTTCCGCCGGGATTTCCACCTCTGGGGTCGTACCTGTTTGTCGTATTTTACGGATGATCGGCCGGCCACCCGCCTTGTTGGATCTCATTACGGTTCGTTTTCGGATCGTTCCCGGTCGGATCTGGTCTGATTACCACCACCGGCGGATGTCTTAACTTGGCTTGATCGAGAATCATCGGGGTCTGAGGGATCATCCTCCGATGAGGAAGACGAGCTAGACTCGGACAAGTCGGAAATGCTCCCAAAGATGTCATGCTGTTCATCTTTCTTCGCTTTAGTGGCTGTAGCTTTGCGCAGCAAGGCGGCCTCGTGTTCTGCTTTAGCTCGTTCAAACTCTTCTCTGTTCTTTCTTCCTAGTTGACTTTCTGGCAACTTGCTTCTTCGGTGCAGAAGGAGTTGGTTCACTTTCAGTCCGATGATACTCTCGCCGTGGGGTTGTCTTCGATTCCTCCGTCCCACTTCCGCCTGCTGCATCAGCGACTTCATCTGGAACACGGATCCAGCTTCCAGGCTTGATCCCTTTTTTCTCCAAGAGTTTCTTCTCGGCTTCGTTGATCTCCTCCACGCAGCGTTGCACAGCATGCGCTAATGGTTGTGGTGGTATTCCAGCCATTAGTCTGGAAATTAACACGTTGGTTTACAGCCGGTTTACAAGTTTGCTTTGAGCCATGCAACTAGTTTCAGCACTCTTCAGGAAGTTCGGGTAATAGGTTCGACCTCAATTCCTGTTTCAATTTTGAGATTAAATCTGACGCTACGTTCCGGCTTGAAGGTGACTTCCGTTTTACTCTTTTAGAAAATCGGGTAATTCCACAAGCACCTCTACAGCATTATTTCGATTTCTGAAATTTCTCACTGGGGTAGTTTTATCAGGGCTTTCAAGTCCTGCTACAGAACATTATTTCAACAACCGCGCGAACTTAATTTAAGGTTTATTCATCAGAACGTACAACCGGTTTCATCTTATTTCTTTAGTCCCGATATCTCAGCCGAATTCGCCTCTCGCAGCTACACGGAAAAATTCAACTTAATTCGAGTTTATCAAATTTGTGTTTTGATTCTGGGCATGGAAACGGAGCACTTTCGTTTGGTGGAACATGACGTAACTTTTTTCAAACACCATCTGGATTTTGTGTTAAGTCCACAAACATAGGAAGAAAAATTTAGCAAGAGAGAATGCGGAGACACACTAGAAGAAATTTCAAAAATAATAACAAACAATAGCCAAGACAAAACAAGGATGAGGCCAGTTATTGGCTTGTTGCATCATTTCCAAATCCCACCCTTATGTAGAATCATTTGACAGACCTTTTGCTAGGCTGGCGGGTAGCTGGATACACATCGGCAATATCTCGGAAGACGGAATTCAAAACAGTGGCCAAATTCAAAAGATTCCCCAAACCTGAATCGTCAACAATATTTGAATAAAGCGCATTCGAAAATTCCTGTAGTTACTCCGGCAAACTAGTCCAGGGTAAACAGGGAATCGACAGCATAGAACAGATAAAAAGAACAGCGGAAGATAACGGTCGACAATCCAAGTCAATATCATTGGCACAAATCAATAGAAGGGGTGCGGTCTCTGTATTTCCGCTAACAATGAATGCATGAACTAATCGAAACATAAATGATATTGCTCCAATCAGTTGAGATTACTCTGTCATACGCGAAATTCGAACGCTAGAAAGAAGGCATTTTGGGTCTCATTCGATTTCACCGATCCAGCGGAAAACATCTATTCCCCAGTCTCGCGGTCCCTGTGTGTTGTTGTATCGTGCAAGATACATAAATCTATCGGGGCTGATTCTGCAGTCTGTTTTTAGATAGTTGTTGACGATTTTTCGATGCAACAGCAAAGTTTTGTGAAACTGGGTTGTTTTGGGAGAGTCCCTGCTGCTTCATGTTATATCTACCGCGATTTTCAACTGTCAACAGCTAGTCTCTCAGACCTCGTACCAGATTCAACTGTGTCTTAAAATGAAGCCCAAGTTTTTTTGTATGTTCGAAAATACAGAATTTTTGAGAGTTCTGATCGAGGAAGCTTCGCAGAACCTCAATCGATCGAGACGGCAGCGGCCTAACTGAATTACTCGCGGCAGTCAATCACCGCAGATAACGAAAACTGGCAAAATGCGTTACTGCCTTTTGGCGACATCGACACAATTACTGTCGCAAGTTGGTGTATTACCATGCCAGAAGAACAGTGTAGAGTTGGCCACATGTTTTAAGAAAGGAGACGAATGGGTAGCTTCGATGACTGCTGATTCGGCCAGGAAACAAAGAAAGTTTATATCCAGTTTTACTTTTGGTTATATGATGGCGAATATGGTGGATTGTGAAAAATGAATGGATAACAAACGCTGAGTTCAGTTCCGAGTTCTTGATAGAACAGCTGTTTCAATTTGTGTTTCGTACGATATTGTTTTCTTCATGTGTTGAGATTCGTTATGATATGGCACGAGAGTATTGAGCCAGTAGGTATCGGTGGTAATGAGCCTACTGCGTACGCTCAATCCCACCACCACGGGACGGGGCGAGGGGATTTGGTCTGTTTGAGGGGTTTGGTCTGTTTTAGGGTGTAGTCATTGCAGAGTTCTGGTCAATCTGAGGGGATACGCTCAATCCACCTCCACTGGTCAACGCAAAAGGTCAATGAGGCCGGTCAAGTGTTTTTATCAAATGTTTTAATTGTTTTTATTCTACAAGAACGCTAGCAATAACATCAGAACCAAGTGAAATGAGAAATTAAAAGTGAATTAAAACCAACGATGGCCGGAATTTGCCATTTTTGAGAGCACCACACAACTAGCCGCAAACTCTCTATCCTTTAATCCTCCCTTGGCAAGTTTCTTGGCGTCGTAGTAGGCGATTCTTTTAGAGTGCACCTTATGGAGGACGATTTCAGATTCCACTCGGCACACCTGGCGACGGTAATGTGGACGGACTAGGACTCCTGTCCGCTCAGTCTTATCTTCAGCAGATATTCGGATACTCTGGAGAAATCCGCGGACGCAGGCATAATGCTGCATATGCAAAACTGTGCCATTGGTCAACACTGTCAAACTCTCTAGAATGACTGGTCTAAAAACGAGAAAAATAGCTGTTGATTGATACTGAATGATTCACAAAATGATTTTCATCGAAAAGTAAATACTCACTTGGTACAGAACAAACAGGTGTTTTCCTCTTGTTTCCTGTATTTTTTGTCCATCTTTTCTGCCTGTTGAGTTCATAGTTCATTCTCCTCCTCGGTCACGACGATATGCTTTTTTCCGGACTTGCTGGTAGCTGGACATGGTAATAAAAAAAAGAGGGGCACACTGTAGAACCGTTGGGGCCAGATTTAAAAAAGTCGGCTACTTTTCTGGAATGCTAAAAATCCAACTGACTGATGCAACTGAGAAAATAGCATCAGTTTAAATATCCAGAAGTTAGGAGTGAATCTACTTGGTCTTTTCATCAAGAGCAGAAGCCGCCACGAAAGTCTGCTTTCCATTTGTCCCTCTTTTCTAGGATCTGGGATGCCTCCATTGACTATTCCAAGATCCGGCAAGTGTATATAATATTCACCTTTTAGCAGATAAATTTTTATCATACAAAAAAATTGTACAGTGAAAATGAATAACAAGATGAATTAACATACAAATAACTGGGGTGATAACGATAATAAAAATTGAAAATCGGGTTTTCGAGTTATATAAGGTCTAATCTGAAATCTTCCAGGCTCGACTATTTCAATTTATGTTCATTTTAATCGAAGAAACTGATCAAATACTGTATTCATATTCATTTTCGGGAGACGCTGGAATTGATATATTTCAAAAGTTTAAATTTATCGAAAATCAAAATAGAAGTTGATTTGAAGGTCACGGTTCTGTGCTTTGCGAAGCGAAACCAAGAGTGTAGAGTGACCATTTTGCGAGTTTCGACCGCCTAAACAGCTTCGCTTCGCTACATCAATGACTGTTTGTCGTTGAAATTTGAAAATTGAATTTTGACATTTTTCATTTCTCCGGTCAATTACCATACCAAAACTTACTACTCCTTCTCGCTTACCAAACGTTTATTCTCTGAGGCAAGAATGGCGACATGAGAACGGTGTAATTTGCTGGGCAGCAAACATTTGGGGCAACACGTTTTTATGCTCAAAAACGTGGATATCTAGAAACTGAGAAGCCAGTTGATGTTCCTCGGCCTAGCTGATGTTCTTCTGTCAGCCCGGTCTGGTTGGATAACAGATATTGTAATACAAAAATCTTGGTTATTTTAATTAGTTGGCAGCTTCAATTAGTTGCGCATGTCTATTTAAGCTCTCCGGCTGGAGTTTTGATTTATTCTATATTCATTTTCAGTCTTTTTGGCTGATGACTCTTTATTCATATTCATTCTAACTCGTTCAGCGGATGAAAATATTCATTCTAGCTCTGTCTGAACCTCGGACTCCACGTTAGAAGTTCGTAAAGTAAAAAGGTGAGAGCTCCCCATACAACCCCATACAACCATCCGATCCTCCTACAACCTTCCACAACCAAATCTATCCGCATACAACCATTGTTCAAACAACCATCCGCTCCTCATACAACCATTTTTTAAACAACCTTCCGCTTCTTTTACAACTCATAGAAAAATTCAAAAAATTTCGAAAAAGTTAAGCGCGCGTGAAATCTTGGTCACTATGAATTGGTGACTGCCGATGGTTGAATGTGCGCGGTTCCGTTGTTCAGGGCTCATCTGACAATCCGAACTTTGCAACGGAGTCACCGGGGTAAATTAGGGGATGTTTGCGATTAGCCGTCAGACCTTTCAGAAATGCCTTCAGCGGAGATTTTTGAGGGGATTTTTGGGGCGATCTGGTCTGAGATCGCAGAGAATACGATCGAGTTCGCGACCTTGAAGCTGAGCTTAAGTCCGATATTCTAAAGAAAGAACGTAACACTTTTCGTACTTCGAGAAAAATTACAAATCGAGAAAAATTTCAGAGTTGTCATGGAAAGTTGAAATTTTTCCGTTTTTTTATTCTCTGTATTTGGAGGATGAAGGTTGTATGAGGAGTGGATGGTCGTTACAAAAATGGTTGTATGCGGAGAGATTTGGTTGTGGAAGGTTGTAGGAGGAGCGGTTGGTTGTACATGGTTGTATGCAAAGCCATTACGAAGTGAAAAAGTACGAGCGGCCGAGTATTTCTGTAAACTAGGTTTTTGAAGTATTCTTAATTTTCTTTCTAACCATTTTTCTGAAATAATTTATTTTTGCCAGTTGTATTTTATCCACCACTTATCCTGTCGTCCCTCGTCCTATTTCAAAACTTCTTCACTCATCCTGCCTGCTTCTTTCAAATCTTGATCGAAATCTCTGACAATCGAATGGGCACATGTGCGCGCTCGCTACTATTTATAGCTTCTGCCGCCTCTGTGCACGATTAATTCAATAGAGTGTAGGTGGTCAACGGCAGGACCGGGTAAACTTCTCGACTGCACCGGTTTTACTGCCCCACTATTGATAAACGCTTACCACCGGTCTTATTCTGCTATGAGACACTGCAGTGCTTTGTGCCCTCTCAGCCGCCTAATGAGAAGTCAAACATTTTTGATCGCGTATCTGCTTCGGTTAAAGCTTGATGGAAGCAGAAAGACTAGAAGATCAGACCGAAATTCTACCATCATAGACAGATCGGGTAAAATCCTATTACCGAATCCTATCCGGTTTTCACACGTCTGACCCGAAAACCTCACAGGAATAGGTAGCTGTATAGGTATAGCGCACAGCCCAACCCGGTAAGTGGAGGGGGTGTTCACAATTGGTCAGGTGAGGTGCCTTGTTTCAAGCGAGACACGTTTCGTTTGTTGTGGATTTGGTCATCGGCTGCCAAATCAGATGTTCCTTTCCGATATCGCCACACAAATAATGCTTCATTACCATAATCTGTTTGCTTCATCGTGTCATGCATCAAATGTTTTGAACAATACAAAACAGCTCCACGATGAAAGCCAACCTGTTGCTGCAGTTTTTCTCATCAATCATGGTGGCTAACTCTTCTGCTCCACGTCATCTTCATCCCCTAGATTCCTCATCATATCCTGTTATTTCAACGGAACAGTAAGTCCAGAATTTTTTCATAAATTGCAACCTAAATCGACAGAAATGTTTCACAGCAACTGGGATGGTTCTTCTTCCATGTTGCTGATTGGGTCAATCGACGGATCTGTCTCTGCTTTCTCTACCGATGCTTCCTCACATTTTCCCGGACCAATTTGGACGGTCCCAACTCTCCCGGGTCCACTCATCTCTTCAAGCTTGCAGGGGATTGAGGTGCGGTATTCAAAGCTCGCGGCTTCACGAATTCATGCATTATTCTAAATTTCCAACATTGATTAGATTTGATAGATCTTCTGACTTGAGCGGATAAATTAGCAGTGTTGTGTGGGTTCTCCAAAAATATCACTTACGTTAGATACACGACACCTCATTTCCGCTTGAAGTTTTTGAAACCGTTGTACCTTAATGAATTAATTATATTTAGTGAAATTTGGAATTGAATTTAATTTACCAGTGTGTGAGGTTTTGGATATTCTACAGTGGTTGCGTTCTTAATTTGTTTCGCTTTTTAGTTGATTAAAGACGGAGTGAAAGTCCAGTTGATTCCCGCTCTTGATGGCAGCTTGTACACTTATGATGGAGAACGAATTGAACGACTTCCCGTTTCAGCGGAAACGATCCTCAGCTCGTCGTTTAAAATCTCCGAAGATTCCATCATCACCGGTGGAAAAGAAACTTCATTCCATGGCATAGATCCGGATACCGGAAAAGTAATCATTTTTGCCGATCTTTGGAAAACAAGATTTATGTTACAAAACCATATGCAACTTTTGTTTTGGGTTGCTGATTGTTTGTTAGTGTTATGCACGACATTGCTGCATTTAAGTTTTTCAGGTCAGATATTCTTGTGGAGTGGCAGGATGTCGGGAGCAACTTCTCGCCCAATCCGAAGACAGGGATGACTTGGAAAGAGAAAAGGTCACCCTGGTTATAAGTCGGCTGACTCAGACTGTTCGCGCATTCGACGTTCATCAAGGGAACGAAAAGTGGAATTTTTCTGTGGGAACTCTCGATGTTACACTGGCGAAGAATTCGCGAACGGCGAATAAGTGCCTGATGAGGAATGAAGAAGAACCCGGAGGATGGAGAACTGGTGATGTGGAATTCCGCTTTGACGCTGCGACGAATGTCCTCCGAGCAGCTTCTCTGAATCACTCCAAGGAACTGTGGACATTCAAGGTGAGTACGATTGGTTTTTAGTTGCTTGACCTGCAGCCGTATAAGTAGTTGCGGTCGGATTAAGAACACATTTTATCGGAACAGAAGTCTTCCAGTGTTCCACTTTATCGGTCTTGACTCGTAGTGAAGTGTCGAATTTGCATCTGACTAACTTGAATTAATTCATCGTTGACGACATTAGATAACGATTAGTTTATGGTTGTAGTTAAGTCAGCCAGTTACTCATGCGTGGATGATCGATCATGGATGCGTTCGGCATTTGAATTTGGTGACCTTTGTGCCCCCTCTTTTGGATGCCACCGCGGAAATCGATGGAACTTACGATCCGGAGCTGATTTTTCTCGGTAAATCGTTTTACATGTAACTCGGTTGTGAAAATAATTATTCTGTCAGGTCATTACGAAGATCAGCTGTTCATCCAGAGAGCTGACCAGAAGGGTTTTCCCTTCCGGATATTTCCTCAAGTGACAACTCGGCCTCTATTAGTCAGCGGTAAGTTCAATCCAAAAAATGTTTCTGCATTGAAATGTGGAACCGTCATGTTTTTCAGCAAATACACGAACTCCTGCCATCGCCCGCCCATATCGTGCTTTGCTGGACACCGATTCAGGAAATGCGCTGATTGATCCCCGTGATTATCCATTTGATGGTGGATATTGTGTGACTTATGCCGATTGTCCGTCCGACAACAGGATATTCACAAAGGACAAGGTGGAAAAACACAGTCAAATGACTGTTATTGAATGGCTGAAATATGGATTGAAGATGTCAGGCTTGGTGTTGTTACCGTTTCTGGTATTCACGAGGGGCGTCCGCATGTACCGCGAACATCAGCTGTTACGGAAACCGGCAGTTCTAGGAGGGGTGCCCAGTTTGAATCATCAGGAAAGCACACAGAGTTCCAATTCGTTGAAAAGCGTCCTCAGTCTTCAGAATGTGTCAGCTCCTAGCAGGTCAGTTCTTGTTAACGAATTACTCGTGTATTGATTTAGATCCGAAAAAGCTTTTCTGTAAATGAAGCTGGAACAACGAAATCTTACCCTTGTTCTCCAGATAATAGTTTGATGAGGCACTTTTGTCATCCCGCTTTCGTCGCAGGTTCTGTTCGGATTTCGAGGTGATTGAGAAGATTGGGAAAGGGGGGTTTGGTGTTGTTTATTTGGCCAAAAATCGTCTGGATGAAAGCATGTATGCCGTTAAGAAAATCAAGCTCCCTAACAGGTAAAGAAACGTATGATTTTGGTTAAGCTTCTGTTATCATTTCTTGACTTTTTTCCAACTGTTTTTTCCTTTTCAGTGAGGCCGCTCGTGAAAAAGTCCGCCGGGAGGTTCGTGTTATGGCAAAACTGAATCATGTCGGTGTTGTCCGCTTCTTCAACGCTTGGGTCGAAGCCAGTGACCCTGACCCGGAAACCAAAACAGAGTCGGAAATAGACGATGAAAGTAATTCTACCGACTGTGAGGATCAAACCGACGGGCTGTCCGCCATTTCGGCCGAATTATGCCAAGACTGGATCGGAACACAACGGAACCGACGACCTTCGAGGTCAAGAAAGGAATCCGATTCACTTCGATATATTGCCCCTACTTCTGTCAATTCTGACTCAGAAAATATCATTTTTGAAGCGGGTGACTCTGCCGGATTGGGTATTTCCACGAGTAGACGGAAAAGAATATCGTCTTCCTCGTCGAAGAAAAGCACACCGTCTTTGACAGGTTAGAACGGGGTTGAGCTGAACCTTATGGTGTGCAGAATATTTATGGAAAACCAGAGTTAAGATCAGAAGTATTGTCGTTGTTTTTGGTTGCTGAGTCTTGGAAGGTCTCTGAATGTGTGGTTTTGTAGGAATGTCTGATATTGAATCGGATGTGGATGGAGTCGATGGAGGAGATCAGAATCCGAACGATGTCGCCAAGAGCCGGCCTCAATTGTTTATTCAGATGGAGCTGTGCCGGAAGCAGACCTTGAGAGATTGGTTGAAAATCAACACGGAATCTCGACATCGAATTCACATCCTGGATATCTTTTATCAGGTAAACTTTATCGCTTCTTTCTTTGTTCTTCCGGAAAATTGAGTACTTTTATTATATCAAATACGGTGTATATATTACATATTACTATTTTTAGATTGTAAGCGCTGTGGAATATATTCATAGTAAAAGTCTGATGCATCGTGATCTGAAACCATCCAACATTCTCTTCTCAACTGACGGAAGGGCAGTGAAGATAGCGGATTTTGGTCTTGTGACCTCGATGGACGATGATGAAGCGCAGCATTCCCTAATGCCTGATCATAATTATCTCAGCGTCCAAAATCACACTAATCAAGTTGGCACCACTTTGTACATGAGTCCTGAACTTCTTTCCGGGAAGCCCTACGATGAAAAGGTCGGTAACCTTGATATTACATTGACATTATATTTATGAAATCCGTAAGTTTATTTGAATTCTCGCTCCATAATTGTTGTCAGATTTTCGATATGTTATTTTCCTCCTTTTCGTCCTGGCCCTTTGCACTTTACATAATCAATTTTTCCGCAGGTGGATATTTATTCCTTGGGTTTGATTTTCTTCGAGTTACTTGTTCCTTTCAAAACGGAAATGGAGCGAATCTACTCCATTGAAGCAGCTAAGAACCTCCGATTCGAGTCAGCTTTGGTATCCAGCTGCAGTCAGAGAACCGATGAGCATCTGCTCAAAGAGCTCCTGTCAGTTGACCCTTGCCAACGTCCAACTGCTCACCAGATAGTTCAGTCGAGTGTACTTCAAGAGCTGTCTGTGGTTTACGGAACTGACGGTGGCGAATTCGGGCAAGAACGGAAACGGACATTTTCTGTCAATGGAATCTTCCCGGCAACTTTGTGATGTTACGTATTTGTGTGTTTTTGCCTTTGTTAGCTGTTAGCTGCCACTTCGTTTCAGAATTAAAATATTGCTAGCACGTACATGTGTTCGAGCTCGCGTCTTTCTCTTGGATTTTGGACTTACTTTGCTAACCATATGCATTTTCACCATCTTCCGTCCTGTGATAAAGTTTCAGTTAACCCTCAGTGGCCCTACCACGAATTGCCAGTGTTCGCCAAAAATCAAGCCGGTTACCAGAAACTTTTTTCCAGAAACATGAGATTCACCGGCGGATACAGTTGAAAATAACGAAGCAGGGAAGACCGGAAAAAGGTCATACTGTGAAACTTCGAAGCAGTGAGGAAACTTGGAACAGTACATCGTCAAACAGCTATCGGGACTAACAGCTAAACAATTACTTATGTACGTAGATCCATATCCAAAATAGAACCGCGGACGACGAATGACTCTTGTTTTAAATATTTGACTGATAAATCGAGACGAAAAGTGCTTTACTGGATTCCAAAACGCGGTCTTCATTGTGAAACTCTGGGATAACGCATCTTTGAAGTGAAACCGGGTTGAAGCAGGTATCCTGAGTCCCGATGGACAAAATAAAAAATCACAGAAACCAAAAATGTCACGTCAATTAATAGCCCAGACCAAAGGAAAAAAGTACAAAAGTGCGAGCGGTAAAACTGGTTGCTTCATTGGCGAAGAAGGTATCCGAAGTCGAATCATCTGGGTTGCTCTGTTCGAGGAGAAGAATCATCATGATGAAAACCCGGCGGGGTACCTAGAAAAGATCCTGGAGATAATTCGTAAAATTCAATACTTCGGACACTGGCATAACGATTGGTAAATACCAAAGAAAATCTTACCGAGCTCGGGATCAGTTAAATTTATATCTGGATTCGGCTCTTTGGGTCTCTTGAAAATACGGCAACAGCAGCAGCAGCATAAACAGCAGTAACATCCCGTCAATATTCCGCAGATGAAAAAACAAGC
>JAQIWT010000833.1:0-14686 GCA_034696485.1 Isohypsibius dastychi | reverse complement strand
ACCTCCAATTATGTGGTCAACGCTCCTGACGCTCCTGACCCACCAGCCAACGACGACTTCCTGATGGCAATCCAAGCTCTATACAATCTTCGGCAACCGACATCGGCCCGATACAAACGAGATTCGGCACCTGAAGCAAGATTGATTGGTGGAGCACAGGTCAACGGCCAAACCGGGGCTCAGTTGTGTTGGCAGGTAGTTCGGTTATAATAGGGTTGCAACAAAGAAAATGGCCTGCAACAAATTTTTTCAACACAGGTTCTTCTACGACGTCAAAGCTCGTTCATTAGTGCGAGTGGAACCATCGTCGGCAGACGAACAATCGTGACAGCAGCCAGCGCGGTCCAGGGCCTTGAAGGGACTTTGCGGCCGGAACAACTAACTGTGTTCACAGGTGTTCTGCGTGATACCGACTTTCCTCAACAACCCATTCTTGTCGATGGATGTGGTCAATCTCGGTCCGTTGCGACAATCACGATTCATCCCGAATTCAATAATCAAGGCACTGGCGGGATCAATGACGTTGCGATCATTACTCTCACTGAAGATATTGATTTGACCCAGTCCTGTACATGCTCCTTGTGTCTGAGGCCGAGAGAGCCTTCGGTGGGAGAAAAGTGCTCTATCGCCGGTTTTTCGTCCAGCCCTGGTAGGGAAGTGAATTTTTTGTCACCTTCACCCTTTACAATTTGTGCAATGTGTCAGGTGGAACATCAGGAATTCCAGGTCCGTTGACCTGGGCAACATTGCCCATACTTGCACCCACAGATTGTGGCCAAGTTGATGGTTCGGGTCTCTGTGTTGGGGTCCCTGGAGATAATACACTCACTGGGGGAGTTGCGGCTTGCGATGGCGATCGCGGTGGGCCCATTGTTTGTTTTGACACTACCGATTCATCTTATTATGTTGCTGGGATTTTGACTCGTTTCAATTCTGTCGCGTGTACCGGCGGAGTGGTCAGTCATACTAAACTTGCACCACTTGTTTCCTGGATTCTGCAGAATTCCAACATCGATTTGTGAGCTGACATGATTAGAAACCAAAAGCAACATCATTCCATGTTTGCCCGTAACCATCATTCAAAAATTCAAGGGCTTTTTCATATGATATTCAGCATGTTTTCTGAACCATAAATCACCATAATTTATGATACACAAAAGGCAGTCAAACAACCCGAAAATGATTGATCCAACGTCTAGCATAAATAATGTCTCGTTGCTTTTTATCACGAGCATACGGTGCATAGAGATTTGAGAATAACCATAGTGTCATTCATAAAAGACGGCCTGGGGAAATGTCTGCATCGTACATCAGTCGGAAACAAGTATGATCAGTTCATCATATCAAAAATACTCCACATTTCGCTCATCGGAATTACTGAAACCAGACACTCCGAAATTTTGCGAGAACCCATACTGGCTTTGTCGCTCGCGTTTGACACCCCGAAAAACCCACGAGCTTTCGCCAAATGATTTTCGTTGGAATCGAGCGAGATCAAAATTCTTGTAACTTTCTATGGAAAGCGCTCCAAAGAAAGAAGGTGCCGTTAAACAACTCATTCTTTAAACCCTTCTTCAGCTGGTTTCACGACGATTCCATGATCTTCGTTTGGTCGACTGAATAGCTGGGCCACGGTCTCATCAGGCTATTATAAGCAGGGATGTTCAGGCGATGTTCGTGGATCAAAGTGTAAATGTCCTGAACTGCCGCGACCAGACGGTGCAGAAATATCGCGCAATCAATATCGAGCAACCTAAAAAGTACTGTGGTTCCACAGTTTGGGAGGTCGTATGACGTCAGTAGATGAAACAAGTGAACCAATGAAGTTTGCTTTAGAATCAAAAAATGTAATTCCAGCTAACGCCGATAGCTCTTGACGGGTGCACTGCTGTAAAGATGTATACTGGTGGGTGACCTTTATCCATCTTTGATTTACATATCAGAAGTAAGACCATGACAAAAGAAGATTTTATAAATCAATTTTGATGAATTCGCATGAGTACTCACGATCATATTGGAAGTTCGTCTGGGACAAAAGGGAGCTACTCCGCTTTTTTGTTTGAGCACATCCTCACATCCTGCACATCCTCAGAAACTGCTGACATTTCGATGCAGTTGAATGGCGACCATAGTTTACACCCCAATGAATTTTGTGCCGCGCCTTATGTATATTTCTCATATTATTGAGCTACGACCACGTCAGAAAGAAATACTTGGGCTCTGATTTCTCCCGTTTGCAGCACAAATCGTGCAGTGCAGTACGGCTTGCAGATTTGGCGCTCTTCTCGGAATATTGGTGACAAAATGCCCCCAAGAGATCGACTGGACCTGAATCTGATGAAAATCCAATTCGAGAAAGTGTTTTTGGAGATCAGTCACTAGACCTCCGACGTGTTCATGCACTTTTCAGTAACCGCGCTATATAGGTTCAAGTTTACAAGCCTGAGCATTTTTTTTGCTGCGTGACATGCTATTGTAACTTTCAAAACACGATAACGCATACCGGAGAACAGGCTCAAAAATCCAGTTCTTACGTGTTTAGTTTTTGTTCTGCGCTGTCTGTTTGTGGCAAAAAAAGATAGGTCACATTTCAGACATCTAAACATGAACTGATGTTAGTGTATGGACTCCAGTACTTTTTAAGGCTGGTGATTTGGTATTCGTGACAAAGAGGCCGTATCGGCCATGCTCAACAGACTCATTTGAAGACGTTTATGGTGGGCACCAAGGATAAAGGTTCTACAAAATGATGTTACCCTCCAGCTGTTTATCTGTAGTCTTCATCCAGTTCAGCAAAAATCTGTCAAGAGGGATTAACTCCTGGTGCAGCCCAGTGCGTATTTCAGAGTTGTAAATCCCTGAAATCAGTCTAGGTGACCGGAGAACCAGGTAAACTTAAAATGTTGTTCTCACTCAGCCCCCGAACATGAGTCGCTATCGCGAGGAAAAACTGATCAAGAGTCACTCCCTCCTTACGTGGGTCACCGTAGCGCACAATGAGTGCATTGATGATGTCAGTTGTCAGAGGAAAAACTGGAGAAAACCGGATAGAATGAATCGTGTTTCAGTAGCATTTGTATTACCTGCGCCCAACAGAGCCTCACGAAACTGCGCGAAAGTGAGGAAGCCTGTTCCGTTGACGTCGAAACTTTCAAAAAGACTCTGGAAACAAATAGGTCCACAACCTCATGAGCCAAAAATGTGCATCCAACCTGCCACTTCGTAGCATGAGAAATAAAATCAATAAAATGTGAGAACTCGAGCGCTGAATCATTTAAATCGCTTTCTGTTCCCACTGCAAATTTGAAGAGCGACCATGCTGTATACTCATCCCCGTTGTCTTGAGTTAGAAGCCTGTTTGTCTTGTCGAAATAAGGTAATCTTTGAAACACGCTTTTGAGGAAGTTGTGAAATTCATCCGCACACATGATCCCATAGAACCTCCTACAGAAGCTATTGAAATAAGCCTGAAGCTCTTGGCTAGGGGCAATCATCCTTGGCTCCTGTGCAAACATTTTCAAGTCGCTTTGCTTGTCTTGTGGGTATCACAGAATATCCCGCCGATAAATTGGAGATAAAATGTTCCGATTCAGTGAATTAAGACCGCAACCCCGTCTGTTGATCAATCGGGCCCCGCAGTCTTGATTGACTAAATCAAAACTCGCTACCTCCAGTTTATCGGCAGAATAGCGTAGGGGTCTAGTCTTACGTAGAATCTCCTCGCAGCCTCAAAAAGAGCCGAATAGTCATCAGTGACACTAAAAATTAAAGTGCATTCGTGAAAGGCGAGACAGTACAAGTTGTGGAGTGACGTACTTCACATTCACTTGATTGGTCGTGAAAACTCTAAGGACATAATCTCTTTTCGATGTACATGGTATCGCGGTACACGGTATTATAACGTATTCTCCCAAAGTTAAAATGATCCTTTCCACGTGTGTGTTATCAGCGCTCACCCGGTATGAACTTAGTATCTGATTACTGTTGAAAAAGCCCATGTCCAGTCGTCCACTAGGTTTATAAAGCCTATCCGAACCCGTTGCAACCTAGCACGAGACAATTCAGCAAATGTTCGGTTGTTCAACATGCTCATTATCCGGTGGTCAAAATACTTTCAGTGCCGGGGGAGTAGGGGAGGGCGGTGTACAGTTTTTGTTGGCACTTTGCAAAAGGTGGGCCGTGGGTGGGTGGTGGGTGGGTCAATATGGTCCGTATGGTGGCCACGGTATTGGGTGGTTGGGTGGTTGAGATTTGAGTGGGTTGGTATATGGATTGGTGAAGGGAGCAGACATTAAGAGGAGATACTGGTTCCCGGATTGACTGCAAAGTGATATCTTGTTGGAAGCCAGGTACCTGAGCACTAGCTCAGGTTAAGTCGAGGTCCAGAGTCCAGACCTAATTTCCATACAAAATTCAGCTTGAAAAGTGCAAAATGATTTGCTGATGATGTCAGTAACTAGATGTCCAGTCTGTTTCTGAGTTAACGGAAGATCAGTGTTTGCTTTTCAAATTCACGCAAACGCATATCCTGCAGGGTATTCCGGTTACGGCTAGACACAACACCTTTCATCGCGGATCTGTCAGGTTTCCGTGTAACTACTATACCGTAAAGTAGTATAAAAGGGGATTTTTTGGTGGTGATAAATTTTGAAATATTCAAAAGCCATGAAACAAAGATTTTTTCTCATGTCAACAAATGTCACCCAGTGAAAACCATGACGTCAGTCAACTAGAACTACGATGCTTGGTTTCAGTCAGTGGTATAGCATTACCTAAATAGTGGGACACCCGCGGTTCCGATTTTGCTGTCCCACATACATAGGTGTCCCGCATAATAGGTAGACCTCTGAGGTGTCAAAACTCTTGACCCCTGGCTGAACAAAGGAAGACCCCTTAATATTTCAGGAAACCACCCTGATGTGCTGTATTTATTCATCCCCAAGTACAAAATAATGATATTGTTGCGTTCTTTCCATCCCTGAAGCCAGCCAGTACTTGCCTCGAAATCAGTGATTCCGAGAGATTTGGCATAGAATTTAGCTTTCTCTTGCAAAAGTACTCCAGTTATCGGGATGTTCTTATCTGGAAAATTCGAAGAGGCATGTGTTGATCATCGTTTCTTGTGTGGCGTTTAATGCGTTTCACTTTGAGGTTCCCAGCATCCTTAGCTTCCTTCAGTAACTTTTCTTTTGATTCTTTGATTCTCGCAACAGTGGATTTACCGATCTTATACTTCTCCCCAATTTTTCGTAAAGACAATTTAGCGTCCAGATCTTTCAGCACTTCGAGCTTTTCTGCCAAAGTGAGTTCATTTTGGTCGTGAGTACGCTTTTTTGCGGCAGACATTAATTCAGATACAATTCAAAAAGAAAAAAAACCATCCACCCATGGCCCACCCACGGCCCACCTTTTGCGAAGTGCCATTTTTTTCCTACATAATATTCAAGAATACCTGACCGGTAATCGAGCCTTCAAAAAAGTTTTTCAGAACTTGTTGGGTCAATAGACAGATTTTTCAAGCGTCCATTTCAACGGACCGAGGAATTAGCAGTGACGTCACAATTTTGGTATATTTGCGCCTTTCCTCTTCGTATTTCCATTACGATGATTACTTACTCCTTTTTTATCTTTCGGATCAACCTTAAGACAGAATGTGTTACTCACTGACGAAATTTTATACGTTTCTAAATGTAGACATACCGGGACTTTGTAGATAAAAAGCGTCAAAGCTTCTCGCTGGTTTTTTTGTAGGCCAATAACCGACTGAGTGAGGGCGATGATACACGGTACAGAACCATCCGGATTGTGAGATTTTGCGAGGTTGATGCGATACTGAGGGTTTGTGTGAAAACTAGGGTTATCTAACAACAGAAATTTTAGTAGAGTCATCATGTTAAGCACCAGTGAATATAAAAAAGACGACTCGGACTGCATCCTTCTCCGACTTTCGTCATGCATCAGGGTTACGTTTCTGATCAGTCGTTTCACAACATTTTGCGATGCAACATTGCATAACCACGGTGGGCGGAGGTCTGATTACTCTATTTTCTAGCTCTGCCCTTCAGTGTGACCGCATTTTGTGTACTAACTTCCTTGGAGACGGGTAATTAGCGGCAAAAGTATTGAGATTTGATCTCGAGCTTACTTTGCCGTTACCACATCTCAGATGAAGCACCACAGCTCAAACGAACGGGCTCAAAAAGTGATTGGATTCAACCTTTACAGTTTGATCTATCAGAGCTATCACAAACGATGAAAATTCCCCGCACTGATCTGAATTTGTTGTGTTAACCTATACATGCCCACTATGTGAAGGAATCGAGATACTGGAATGAAATTTGGAACTCTTGATCAGAAAAAAATTACAAACTCAACGAGCTATCTGTCAATTTTTTCTGACCATTGGTCACATAGTTGCAATGACGGGAACATTTGTCTTCAGTGGGCATCGCCACATTTGTGGCGGTTGCTGTTCCACAAGAAGTTGCCATCGGAATCGGTCATTCTTGGGCTCATTAGAAAGACAAAAATCAGTAATGATGGAGTAGCCAAGCCAAAGATGTGGAATGACCAATGGTCATTCCATTTGGGCAAAAGGTCACAAAAGCCGGCCGAATTTTTCGACCTGGTAACAAAAACCCTAAAACATGTCAAACCCAGCCTCGAAACACCCGGTACGACTGGTATTGTGAAATGTCAGAAATATCTGTTTATTTTCATATTTGTTCACGAATTTAACCACTTGAGCGCAACGAGGCAATAACGTGCGGTTACAAATAGCCGCAAATTCACACTTTCAACAGTGCAACCTTGCGGTTTTCTTCCCACCTTCCTCATAACATCCTCAGCTCCCTTCAGTTTTGGTATGGAGCCTATGTTTTAAACCCTCATATCTCACATTTGCGGAAACTGGCGATGGAGGCGCCCTGGGCAGCAGTACTGTATATCCGGTGTACGTTCTTATCATAGTTTGGGCGGATTGGTTTCGATCTCGTGTGGTTTGCTCGACTTGGCCAAATTGCTTTGCCAAGATATACCATAGTACCGTGATCAGCCAGCTTTTAGACCTACATGTCTGCATTCTGGAAGTTATTTAACAGGCAAAAAAAAATCCTGATACATTTCCTCCAGCCTCAGACCAAAAATAGCCAGTGGTCAGTTTTTCATTTCTTGGTTAATTTTTCCCGTCATAATAAATTTTTGGCGTTTCAATGAGCCTAAGAATGACGAAATCCGATGGTAAGTTCTGGAGATACATAAACGACCAACAACCTGTCGATGCCCACTGAAGACAAATGTTCCTCCGAAAATTCGATCATCCACCATCTTGTGAGTTTTTGCTCAAATCCCAATTCCTTTTGGATTATGATGGAACTAAATGATTTAACTCTGAATAATTTTTGCTAGATTTTTCTCGACAGCTGGTGTCATGATTTTTGCGTGGACCCGCAGGAGCCAAAAAAGTCCCAAAATGGTCAACTTTGACCACGTCCAGCTGAATCTTGGCGGATGACAAGACCTCAGATTTTCATTCTAATTTTAGATCAAGGTCTCATTCACACAAATCAAGCGTCCAAACGCTCCTAGCTGTAACCATGTTGACAGGAAAAATCGAGACCCCGACCCGCCACAAATGTCGTCAGTGGTCACGAATAGGTTAAGATCATTTCGAATAGAAAACCGATTGTGTGTTTCATTCATACTCAGTTCCATCTATAGAATATCGGTTCCCAGTGAACTTTTCCAAAGACATACTGTACTTGATGGATCTCACGTCTGGCAACCAGACGAGCGGTCATATCAATTCAAAACCGTAGTCAAATTACTTTAATATTTCACGTTTTAGAAGTTCTCCTCATCGCACTTCACAACAAACGTCTTCCTAAGCTGCTGCATGCCGTTACATTCTGCAAATTAATTTTTTGTCCCCTCCCCCCAAGGGGGGGGGGGGCTATCAACGGACCTCAGGCTAAACGTCGTCAGCACAATTAAACAATCAAACAATAAAACAATAAAGTGCCCACGCCCATATCAGTGTGAGCGCAGGGGTATGGGCACATGGAGGTGGGCGTATGGGCGTGGGCGGGTGTGTTTGGGCGGATGGATGTGGGTACATGGGTGTGGTCGTATGGGCAATGGCGGATGGGTGTGGGTGCATGCATTTTTCCCAAACTATTTTTTTCGGGATGTTCAAGTCAAGCGCTTTTAAGGTCACCTAAGTCAGCTCGAGACCGAGCCGCCCTGAAAAACCGGAATCAAGGGTGTCGCCTGACATAAGTGAATCTAAAGAGAAGTTGGAGGGACAATATGCCCGCCCGCCCGAGCGGGACGGACATATCGGAAACGGTGCGTCGTACGCACTTTTTCCCCTGCTTGTTTTCATACAAAATGTACAAAGTAATTGCACCGAATTGATTGCAGCCCTGTAGTCAAATTGACTTAAAGCTTTTTTCCCTAAAGACCGAAAAGCCTCCTGTTCACGTTAGTATCACGAGCGGGTTTCATGAACAAGTTCAGGATGTCCCGGTGAATGCGAGACTTTTCGGTGAATTGTACGAAACACGTGGGCAATGCAAAAACAGGAATTCTTCTGTAGACTTATTTACAGCGATAGGTGCCAGCACCCCTGGATTCAACCAACTACTTCTCATCCAACTCACTTGGGGTTCCCCCTGAAGATTTTCCAGGTATCCAGCAGCCTTTGCACTTGTGTTCTTTCCACTTGCGGGATGTACCTGTGAATTCAAGGTAATCTTGTGAATATAGCCCAGAAAGAATTCGAACTACCATAGAAAAACGTTACTTACGCGTTGCGCCAATGAAAATCCCGAGGCTGACGTAGCACATTTCAACTAAATCAAAAATGCTGACGAAGTCAGTGTACGACATCCTGTGAAATATGGAAATGCCTAGCACATCTTTGAGACATTCTGCAAAGTTCACGCTATACAGCGTCACCTCGTTATAAGGGTGAGCTTTGTCGACCCTTGTAGCGAGTGAAATCACAACAAATCCCTTATGGCAAGGGTCTCTGTCGCCACCGAAAATCCCGATTTTCGGAATTAGAGACAGCAGAGTATCTGCCATGGCTGACACTCGTTTTCATCTATAACCCAGCGTAAGCCGGTGTCGTATGGACCATTTGTAGCGGGGTTTCCTTAGAAAGCGTCAGACTCAAGACGCGCCTTTTAGAACGTTTCATTCGAGAGTACAAAAACCAGTTAGGCGAAACGTTTTAGCCCGGTTAGACCTCTGGTCGTCTTCAAAAAGTTGTAGAGATTTCAGCATACCAGAATTCTCCGTCGATTTTATTCAGGTTGTCGTATTTCAAGGAATTCTTCATATCTTGATCCACGTTCTCCCAAATAGCCGACCTTGAGGATATTTTCGACTATCAAGCAGCAAATACGTAATCGGAAAAGCCAAGACAAACCCGTAACTCAGATCACCATTCGGTGATTTGTAGTGTATTCCGAATACGCACGGACTTTCCCCACCGGCTACGAAGTTTGGGTCTCTTATCCGAAGGCATTCGATTTCTTGGGACTTCCTGTTTGTACCGTCACCAGTGACGTATGGCAGCTGGAAAACCGGAAACACAGTATAGCAGCAAATCATTCTCGATGATTATTCTTGCTAATTCTGAAGATTTCTCACTGCAACAAGCGCCTTTTGCAAGATAAGCAATGCAACCGGTGCGTTCTTCTCCATTTTCTCATTTCTCGAGTTATTTCTCAGGTGCGTTATATATATAACGCACGCATATATAGCGCTACATATACGCATATATAGCGCTACAAACGCATATGCAACAGATGTGAATCCGATTACGTATGTATTTATCTCGACAACAAGGAAGATCGTGATGAGCATTTTATTTACTTCATTCTATGGCTGGTCCTGCCCGCCCTTTACCGTATTTATCAATACAAACCCAAGATTGAAAGGTCAACCAGTTCCACGTACTCCCGCCCTTATCACAAATGTCCGCCCCCGCTTAAGGGCTTCAGCCTCCCTGATATTTTTACCAGCCTCTCGAATAAGCCTTCTGAATAATTTCGTTAGTTTTTGTCCGTTTTGGTGAGGAAATTCGAATATTTTCGTTAGTTTTCGCTATTTAAACCGTTTTAGAACCCCCAAACCCCCGGCCCTTAATACTTTTCTCCCCCTCATGTAATACCCACGAAACTTGATTCGGTTTCGAGAGTTGGAATTTTGCGATTACGGGGAATTACGGGAAAGGTCTGGAATAAACTGCAAACAAAAGTTTGCTCACCCTCACTATCGCTGTGATCGAGAAGCTATGTGGATATTCAATGCATCGACCGTTCAGCACCGCTCTGTATGCCTTGATCTCATCTTCGGTTTGAAACTAGGTGAATTTCCTTTGGTATTATCGAGGAATAATATAGCAAAATAAATATTCACATGTTTCCATGTGTTACAAGTCATCAATGTCACCGAATCCCAGTAATTCAGCAGCATCTGAAACGGAGTTGTCTGGACGGCTATTGGTATCACTTTGAAAGACAGAATGATGTCACATAAGAAGGAGCTTTGCTCTGGCAATTACCTTCGCTCAGCCCACCGGTGAGATTCTCCAAGACCATGGCGGCCAACCCACCGTTCAAAAAGCCGTATCCACCATGAATTCTAAGAGGATGCGGCATATTTTAGCTGATCGCTAATCAAACTGAAATACCCACTTGGCAAACGCTTTCTCCAGCAGCATGGGCCAGAAGTCAAGGCCTTGCTCTACTCTCAAGAATCCTGGCTCGTCATCACGAACAGGAATTCGGTCGTCCACATATACCTCCTCCCTAAGGTAAGTGTCTGATTACCGAAACAACCATGAGATCCAATGCGAGACCTCGAAAACAAGAGTGTATTTAGGGGAAGCCGGCTGTTGAGGCCGCTAGAGTTTTTGGGCCTCAAACAGTCCGCCACATACGAGAAATTTTATCTGGCCCTGAACTGCCGGCCTCATACACAGAATCAGTTCTTGGCGCGCACATGGTGATGATTTTTGGCCCAAAACCCCTAAAATTACATAAAAAATGACGTTTTCGATTTTCTTTACTGTATTTTTTCCGCATTTGGCTTGAAAATTTTGGACGCTTGCAGCATGGGACAAAGGGCATGTCAGTCTCTGGCCCCACATAAACCAGCGCAAACGGCCGCATGTAGCATTTTTTGACAGCTGGCCCCAAACAGTTTCAAAGCTGGATGCAACCCTGAAGCCCGAGAAAGTGTGGGAAGGGAACTTCTGCAGCTTCAAAATATAACAACTCGCCTGGTGAATGAGAAAAAAAGCTACTTCCCATCCCGTACAGTTCTCTCTTCAAACATGGAAACTTTTTCCAAAATTTTCAGGCCAACCGACCGCAACATTTTTGGTTTTTTGAATTTCTGATTTTTTCTTTGTGTTAGACTAAGAGGGGGGGGGGTGGGAATATTGTTCATATTGTTAGTTGGCCTGAGGGGCTACGCTGACGTGAACTCCAAGCTCCAGCGCCTGCCCGCTCTACCACTGACTACTGCAATCCCGCGCTCAGGATCTTGTTCGAGCGTAAGCAATTAAAAATTGATTATGCATATCCGCTCTTGCACTCGCTACGGCCGGAAGCCTCTTAGTCAGAGATTAGTCCAATCAGCATTCTGAATTTTCGAGAGATCTGATCACCTTGTGGAGTCTTTGTTTTCGGACGCATGATAAATACCGAACCAACCACAAAGCAAACATAGTTTCCTATGCGATTGAGCGACTTTGCATTAGATTGCTTTTGCACCTCGTTCGTCTTACTCACGTCAACTGGAGGCATTATATTCTTCAGAAATTTCTTCACCAATATTTGCTGATTATCTATCATGAACTGAAACTTCATTTGTAGTTTTCTGTGATATTTATCTTGAATGGTCGATGCCCGGCGCGGCGCGGAATTGGGTATGCTATCAGGGCTCGATCCTACATCCACGGTGTGAGATCATTCGTGCATGATCCATACCTAGTTCTTCGTTATAAGTCTTGGTAGATGTGGTAGATACATTCCAAAATGCCTAAGAGATACAATCTCGCTAGGTAGGAGACGGTCCCTATATCAATGGAGCCACGTGTATGGAAAACTCAGCCTAGCGCAGGTGCTGCATTACAAGTACGGAATGGCATGAATTCATCGCACTCATCCAGAATTTCCGGTACCGCTCTCAAAATTCGGTACTCCGTCCTGCCGATTAGTTGCAGGTAAAACGTTTTGTTTGAGTAAATCAAGACCGCAACTCCGTCTGTTTACCAGCCGGACCTTGAAGTCTTGATTGACTAAGTCAGAGCTCGCTACCTCCAACTAATCCGCAGGACGGAGTAATCCAAACAGAAACAACCAACCGAAATTTAATTCCTGTGAGATTTTCGGGTCAAACGAGATGAAAACCGCTTTATATGCGGCCAGCCGAGGGCTGGGAGTATTGAAAAGAGTTGGTCCCGATCGCTCAATCGTGGTGAAATTCAGGCCTGATGTTCTATATATGTACATGTAAAACGTTGCCAAACACGGTGTTTTTGAAACCTCCCACATCATTGTTTATCATCGTTTTTGTACTCAATACTCATCCCCCGCTCTTATGAACGACTGACCTCCCACCTGACTCCCGTCCTGACTGAAGACTCCTTAGTTGAGATATATCAGTCTGCGATCTGAGCTCTCATTTTGGGTCTACAGTCTACACTTACAAACATTTGTGGATCGCTTACATTCCGACAAGGCGGAGCTCGCCAATTCACATAAATCATAGGTCGGGGAATGCTCTAATTTCATTAAATGGGAAGCGTTTGGATTCGAATACCAATATTGACTGTCGATAAATGTATATATTTAAATAAATACTTGGGTTCAATGGGACAAGGCTTACCACTCGCCGTTGATGAACAGCCGGAAATAAAATATTCCACAGTATCCCTCGGAGACTTTGACAGATTGACCTGATGGAATCACAGAACGAAGCAGACCAGGGTCGGAGTCGAGTACTGAAATCAGTCCGGTCAGTACCCAGCAATTTCCTGCAAAAGTCAAGTGTCGGTATGCAAGAACACCGCTGAAATGCTTCTCGTCATAGACATTTTCATAAACACTTCACCTCACTTTACAGGCTGTCAAGTTTTATCCCTCAACAGTTACTGCGACTTACCAAGTTTCCCCTGTTTTACATCGTGAGGACCTATCTTTCCCTCGCAAAATGTGCATATCTCTGAACCCATAGCCTTTGCAAGATCGGGAATTCGCTTCCACTCCACGACTCCTTGCAGGAGCGGCACTTGATCAGTCAGTGGCACAGCTTTGTTGTCATCACCGATATTGTTGACCAACCGTAATGAGAAATCAGGATCTTCAAACAACTTTTTTTGTGCATGGCACTCTCGTCTTATATCGTCAATCTTTTTTGATGGAGTTGTTTTGGACCGATATAGCTTTCCTCCATTAAAATATCCGCGTTGAGTCGCAGGGTCTGGCTGTAATGGAAGAGTTACTGAACGATCACGTTCAAAATTATTTCACCATTTGTTTTGAGGGGGTGACCTAATATCCCGCACAAAATGGCGAATTATTTGCTGTTGCTCCCTAGCGAGATTTTGGAGATGTGGATAGATCCAGAAATGTAAGGCTTGAACAGCAAGACATTTCCTGGCAGGTTCACCAAGTGATTTTGCAAAGCTGATCTATTTTTACAGAATATCTTGAAAATACGTATACCGATAAAAATCTGAAATTTTGATATCCGACCCTGTGGGCTCAAATATCATCCGGCCCCGAGGTGTCGGATGGCTAGTGCACCCGTATTTTTGGAGCAGAATTATCACATATCATACACAACCAAGTTTTTCCTGTCCTGGCTGATGAACCCCTAAAAATTCCACCAGCGTAAAGTGGGGATTCACTTGTTTTTTCAACTGGAAACCCCCTGCAAAATTTTAGCGATTCCCTAGGGACTCCACACTGATGAGGTCCTTGAGATACCATCGACACCCACTGAGTGTCACCCAGGGGTTCGATGGTATCTATGGTATCTATGGGGAGGGGGGAGGCGAAAGCTAGCATCGGAACAATATAACACACGCTGTTAAAAGTTTGCCGTAAACCTCATTCTCCAGATCTTCACTTTGATCTGTTAACTGGCGGCTGAACGTCCAGACAAACGTTAAGCACTCGATGGTGCATCACCGGTTAGTCATCACGAGAGTTCCGTAGTTAGTCACCTGTTTTTCGCGTTCCATGTTTTCCGGGAACAGATTCTTCTCTGGGATAGAAGTTCTTGGCCTCATGTACGGCGCCGGAGCCGCTCGATATGTTTGGTCTGACAAACGTGCCGTCCGGAACGTCTGAGATGAGGGAAGTGGCTCAGGACCCAGATCCACTTTCCACATCGCCTCTAATTCTGCTTCTGTAAGCGGCGGAGCTGGCTCCATATTGAATGCTTCTGGCTGCGGGACCACATTTGTCAAAAGAGAAGCATCTTCAGATGCTGGAGGGTTCGTGGGCCCATCGCTGGGTTTTGCTGCTCCCTGTTCATCTGACGATTTTGGTAATTCCAGTGGCGCGTACAAGTCCGTGGGTCGCTGAGGTACGACTCTTGGGTGTGTGACTGCTTTTGTCCCACCAGCGCATAAGGAAGAGCACCATGAAGCCATGCCAGC
>JAQIWT010000832.1:0-14693 GCA_034696485.1 Isohypsibius dastychi | reverse complement strand
ACGGATCAGTAATTAGATAGAAATCATAAAAAAATATCAGAAAGCTATCAACTACAGCCAAGTTAGCACTAGCTAATTAATAATGAGTATGACGATACTTTTGATATTATGGAATGAATTTTAATCAATAAATCACGCATTCGTGCAATCACGGATTGTGATTATTTATGATTTCAAGCTAATTACTAATAAATTGTGAAAATTGTGAGATGCTCCATGTTCCTGTCATTTAAAAGCAAAATTAACTAAATTCAGCAGCAAAATTTAACAATTTTCGAATTTGGGCAAGAGCTTCTTTGGAGCACTGTGCGAGGTTGAAGGGATTCTGGACATCGCGGAGCGATCGTCTCCGCAACCACTTTCATTAGAGGTAACTCTGGACAAATCAGGTCAACTTAACCAACAACAGATATTCACAGGAATGCTTGCTAAGTAAGTGGCTTAAAGAGTATCTTCAGCTGTATCGGGATAAACTCATATTTTATAATCCAGCTGGATTTAAACCGCTACAGTACACCATCGTCACGGTAAGTAATTGTTGCAAACTTCGATGATTATTAATGTGATTCGGCTGTGCAGACTAGGGCTGCATTGCAAAACGAGGAAGTCGAGCATGAAACGAAAGCAGCTAATTGCACCGGATCCTAAATTTTACATCGATATTCATTTGATGGCTTTGTGCAAAACAATAAAGTTAAATCGTTTGACGCGTAAATTATACAGAACGAAGAATTTAACTGCTAGGAAAGTATCCAGTCACTTGACTTACTTGCTGAATAGCAGCTCTTTTGACAAGAGCAATACAAATAATATATTCTACGATACAGTATTCCCTGTTAACACCTGTCCGTTAGGAAAAAAGCGTTCGCAATTCGCAGGGAGTCAAGTTTCACAGGTGGGACCCCAAAGGAGGCTGAAATTTTTCGAATTGGGGGTCCAAAATAATACAAGGGGGACAGCTTTATTTCTCGCTGAAAAAAGATCCATTGTCGGTTGTACCATACGTTTGACCTTATGGTGCTTCAAAGCCGCTGCTTCACGCACAAATTTAGAACGCATCTCAAAACAAAACGCTAGATTCGTAGAATTGGTAATGTAGCAGTAGATTTCAATTGCGGAAATGGCATCCTGCACATCTCGAGTGGAGGTCAATGTTGGAAATCTGCTGCTCGTGTGTATCGAGTTCAGGCTTCAGAGTAGCGCCGCTACTGTAGCGGGCATTTTATACCCAATATAATGAACACGGTTTAGATCAGTTTTTGAGCTGTTTTAGAATGATTTTGTTTCTTGGAAACAGTGAGTGTTCACGTTCACAGGTGGAATTTTGATGGCCCGTCAGAAACAAAGGGTTCACTGTTCACGTTTGGGTGGTGTTCACGATATAAAGGTTCCCCCCTTGTAAATAAATTTATATGGGGCCGTATGGCTCCGGTCATGTGAGCCTGGTCATGTAAGCCCGGTTATGTAAGCCTGTAATTGTTCGGCTGAATGGAGAGATCTAGCGATCTGCTCGACCTGAAAAAGAAATGCCTATGCAACAAGCAATCTAGCGATCCAGCGATCTGCTCGACCTGAAAAAGAAATGCCTGTGCAACAAGCGATCTAGCGATCTGCTCAATTTGAAAAAAAAGCAGGTGCAACAAGCGATCTAGCGATCTAGCGATCTGCTCGACTTGAAAGAAATGCCTATGCAACAAGCGATCTAGCGATCTGCTTGACTTGAAAAAGAAATGCCTGTGGAACAAGCGATCTAGCGATCTAGCGATCTGCTCGACTTGAAAAGAAAGGCTTGTGCAACAAGCGATCTTTACAGCAAGCGATCTAGCGATCTGCTCAGATCGAAAGAGAAAATTTCTGTACAGCAAGCGATTTAACGATCTAGCGATCTGCACAGTTCGAGAAAAGAAATTCTGTACAGCAGGCGATCTAGCGATCTGGCAATCTGCTCGTTTTGGGAATAAACTTTTGCAGAGCAAGCGATCTAGCGATCTGCTCGGTTTGAGAAGAAATATCTGTGCCGCGAGCGCAGCAATCTAGCGATCTGCCTGATTTATTAAGGAATTCTTTACAGCTAGCGATATTGCGATCTCCACGGTGCAATGCTTCTTCACCAATGCGCACACGGTCGTGCTTGAAGTAAAGACTCCGCGAATTTCGTTAGACATAAAGAACCAATTGACAACGATTTTGCAGAAATCTCACCCGCCGAGAATTGACGAGTAGTGAATACTCTTCCAGAACTCCAGGGTTGAGTTTCTGAGAACCAACAGTCAATCTTCCATCAAGTGCAACATGAAAATTCACTTGGTAAAGGCACATTCGCAGAAGTTCATCTGGCATTTTCGGATGGTTATTTGGACAAGGATCCACTGCTGGCTTTGAGATACTGGAACCCTCCAACTGGCTCGAAGAGCGAGATGTTGAAAGACAGACTGGATAAACTGCTGAAACTAGATCATCCAAATCTCGTACGATATCTTGGATGGCAATCATGGGAAGAGCAGAGCGACTGCACTGCAAAAGTACTCATGGAGTTTTGTTCAGGTACTCTGTAGTTCCTTTCCTCCCAGTTCCTCGGAA
This sequence comes from Isohypsibius dastychi, assembly GCA_034696485.1. Classification (NCBI taxonomy): domain Eukaryota; kingdom Metazoa; phylum Tardigrada; class Eutardigrada; order Parachela; family Isohypsibiidae; genus Isohypsibius; species Isohypsibius dastychi. The sequence continues at coordinate 12,113 of JAQIWT010000832.1, read as the reverse complement.
TTCTCAGTGACCGTACATGAATGTTTCAGGTAACCTCATGCAGATCGTGGAGGACCATGATCTTTCAGAAAACGAAACAACTGAATTCGGCAAACAGATCCTCTGTGGGCTAGTCTATCTGCATTCCAGGAATTTCGTCCATACTGACCTTCGTCCTCGATCAACTCGCTCAACCCCACTTTTGTTAATCTTGAAGAACTTGCAGCGCTCCGGCAAGCAAGCCCTTCCGATTTTGTCCGCCCAACTCTCCCTTCTATGTTTGTTCCCTTATTTGCTGTATTTGTCTCTTCGTTCACCACAACTGCAAATAAACGTGCTATCGCGGGTGAAAGAAACTGCACTTGCCGTGACCTTTCGAATTCTTGCTCCGACTGAAGGTGTCGAAAGAACGGTCTAGTGCCAGTTAATTTCCCCGGAGAATCTCCATTACTGGCAGCTGCGAGTGGTACGCATTAAGGTTGATTTAGAACTCATCCGCAGAACTAACCCTTGAGTTCTACAACGCAAGTGTCGTTACAGTACCGCTGATCAATCGATTGTCGCCAAGAGCCAAGCTGCTCTCTGTTCTAATAGAACTAATGGTTACTTTTAACCTCGACATTAAACCGGACAACCATCATGACCGGATATGTTTCATTAAACCAGAAAAGTTTGACTCCAACATGGTTCCTGACCTACCTTCGAATCTCTGTTCTTCTCCCTTACTACGAATCCTTACGTGGTGTAAAGCAACTCAGAAAACCATTCGTCATCTGGTCGATTTTGATGACCTTTCTGAGCGCTTTGTACGAGTATATAATATATAATCGACATCTTTGTATATAATCGACTAAATCGACCAATACCATATTCAACTAGCCAAAATGGAGTCCTTCACGCTAATCATCCTCATCTTCCATACAAGTCTAGTTCTTCAAAGCCCGATTATCTACATCTTTATTCTATGGAGAAGTCGTTCTTCAAAAAAATTTCTGAAAAAAAGTTCGATTAATGAGACACTCGCTGTTCAGTTGGCAGCGCGACACGATTATTTCAAAAGCTGTAGAATTTGGTCAATCATTTCAATAACATTTGTTCGTTTTTGTTTCTGATCAACTCGTTCAGGGATCTCATTACATTGAGTGCTTTCATAGAGGTGCTCTTGAGCGACAATCTTGTAAGAGAGCCCAATAGGCTAGTGAGGACAAAAACTTAGTCCTACGGCTACAAGGGAAAATATAAAGGAGAACAGAAATTCATTCTTGTTCGCCTGAAATCGAGAGCAAGCGATGACACTTAGCCCACCTCAACGACTACTGAAACAACATTATTGCTTGCACTGTTGACATTGTTCATTGTGAATCGTTCTGGATCGACACCGTGTGCGCGACAGGTAGAGCTCACTTCATCTGCGCCATCTTGACAGTCGTCTTCTCCATCGCACAGCCAGCTTTTCCGTATGCACTTTCCAGAAGGACGACATGTCAACTCTTGGCATGGAGCTGTCGTAGGTCGTTGTGTGGTTGTTGTTCGTACACCGAGTGCGACACAGTTTGAAATCACTTCATCTGAGCCATCTGGACAGTCTTTGTCTCCATCGCACATCCAGCTTCTCCATATACAGTTTCCAGAAGGACATACCAACTCTCGGCATGGAGCTGTCGTAGGGGTTGGTGTAGTCGTGGAAAGCTATATGGTTAATGTTGTTCGTGGTGCGACACTGTTCGCAGCGCACGTGGCGCTCGTAGCGGTCAGATTTGATGTTTGTGCAACACCATAATTTGATGGCAGTTTCATCGAATTCGAATATGATGGAAAACGGGCAAGTTTAGTGCTCCAGCATACTGTTGGCACGAGCCGGGCCGGGCTTTTTTTAAGGCCCGGCCCGGCTGGTGCCAACACTACTCCCACAGCTCGTTCGCTACAAACTATGTGATGATTATGAATTTTCAAAGATCTTTTCGAGATCCTGCTAACTGCTAACATTACTCTACTGTTTAGTAAACAAAAAGTTTCTCTTATCATGCTAGTTTTTTTATTTTAGTTCTCCTACGTGGTTATTAAATTTTTGCCGATACATTCTTTTGCATTGAAATTCAAAATGCTGGAATATCAAATTAATTACTCCATTTCTATTGTACATAGGAAAGAAACAGGAATTGTAGGAAATTATCGTTGACTACAGTTTACTGCAGTTTATTCAAACGAAGATGACGGCGGGAACCAAGGAGATTTGTTCTCTCTGGATATTTGTTATTGGAATTGCTAATGCAACCGACTCGTGTGTCTCACGGAGGCTTTTCGGTCTTATGAGGTTGTCAGTTAGTAATTTGGTACTCAGAGTCAAGTTACTTCTATGTTTGTAGCTGCTGCTCATTATCATCTGGTGGTTTGGAATCGCACAGAAAACCTTCGGGCGTCCCCCGGCCAGATGCTCGTGGGATATATTGCGGAGGGTTGCCGTAGTATCTCAAACTACGAATCCTTTTGCAAAACCTTCGTCGGCATTACGAATCGAAGTCAATAACCAACCATACATTCGAAACAAGTCCGTTGATACGACTTTTTGTCTAGGTTTCTGGGTCACCCTTGTCCAGAATGGACCCGCATACATAGTGTGCAGAAGAACTTGAAAATAATCTCAGAATTCAGAACTGCGAAAAATCATAAAGCAATAGCTCTAACCTCGGTGATGTTTTTTCTACTTTTTCATGATTTTTTTTCTTGTCAGTTCAACCTGACAGAGGAGTTGAACGGACAGCCTCGATTTTGAACCTTCCGTTATATCCAGGCCATTACTCGTAGAGGAAAAGAACAATATGTTGCTACTTGGATAAAACCTTCCGCAAAATACCAAATTGATTATAGAACATCTGAAATTTCATCAAGTCATTCTTTACCTCCCGAATAGCAGTAAGTTGACCTCTAATATGTTGCCAGTCAAAAGTAACTCCTCGTAGAATTGAACTACAAAATCAATACTGCACCCCCAAGGAAAAGAAAGTTATTCAGATGCAGGAATATTTTAGGGCTATCCAACAAGCTGTAATTCGTTAAAATCAGCATTGTCGACCAGAAATTGACGGAGCTGAGACGATTTGTTCGCTGATGACCTTGGGGTTTTGGTCGAATTTCAAGTCAATATTTCGAACTTCCGTTCGCTAGAACCTCATATTCTTGTGAAACCGATCACTTGAACTATAGCTGCTATTTTTAGGTTCAGTATTTACCAAGATCACTTCAGGAAAAGAAATCAAATGAAGTTTACCGCTATCTACCAGTCTCCAAGAAAGTTTAATGTAAATAGCGGCCACACTGAAGATCAGTGGAAGAAAAGCCTCCGGAAAACTGTCACATTGACGACAGATTGACCTACCTTAGTTCATAATTGGGTGGACGCGATTTTGCGGGTTCAAAAAGTGGAGGTTTGAGGTGTAGGTTGGATTAAGCTTTTTCCTCTGAAGCCAGTCTTAAATTCTTAAATAAACTTCACTTCCCACCTCCTCTATCAAGTCACGCTAAATCGCGTCCTCCCAAATAAATATGTTCAGTATGTTTTGAATTTTCTGAATTTGCCCGATCTGCATCAAACATGTCGGGCGGCTTTGATGGTGGTCCTGCATCAAATTTGAAGGCTACGGACGCCAATGAACCGGAGAAAGGACTAACCGGGGTGGTAGAACCTAATGAAAATCAAAACAGTGCAGGTCAAAAATTGATTCAAGAAGAGTTAGCTAATTAAGAACTTGACCTTGTTGATCATTTACTTACGTGTTATTGGTCTTGTAACTGGCGGAATTTTCGTGGAACTGGGAGTGGTCGATTGCACGGGCTGACGTGGTTGACGCTCCCATGAAAACACGTACGAAACGAAGGTTTTATCAACAATTGGCAGTGAGGTTATCCGTGACCCTTGAAGTCGACATTCACTTCCTGTGGTCTCGAATGACGCGATTTCGCAATGAGGATGCACGAAGCATACATCTCGACACTTTTCTTCAGTCCAGCTGGACCGAAATGCCTGACCCAAAGTCTCACGTTCATATTTGATGTCCTCTCCGGCGAACATGATTCCGGGAAGTCTCGAAGAATTTTTCGACGTTGTCACAAATACCGAGAAACCCTCTTGGAAGACGAACTTCATGTTCTCAGTTCCATCATAACCCGTGCACAAACCGGAATCTGCGTCAAATTGTACCAACCTGCATTGACCTGTGCAGAATCGGGCGCAATCAGTTTTGCTTGTTCCTGATTTTTTCCAGATTTCACTGCCGGCATTCAATACAACTCTCAGATCGTCAAAATGAGCGGAAGATATAAGCGCAAGACCGCCTGCATCGGAAACGATCTAGGTGCTCATTCGTATTTATAGTAGCGGCATTGTTCATCTCACCTTGTAGTTGCGTTGTTGCCGAGCTTGGTTGGTTGATTGGCGAACTAGGGTTGGTAATAATGGATGTACTTTCTGATTCACGGCTCATTCTTGTTGTTGCTTCCAGTTTCCAGGGTTGTTTCGGGGTGCTTGTATATTCTGTTGAAGGAGGAATTTGTAAAAGTCACTAATTCATGATATGATCATTTTTGTACCTAGGCAATGTCCTTTTGCCCGTTCATCCAATGCAGTTTTCAATAGTTTGAAGAAGCATATGTCGGTGTCTGGGTAAAAGTTATGCAGGCGACTGTCGTTCGGTAAAACATATTTAAAGACATCGGACTGCTCGCCACCGTGTTCATAACCGTATGCTTGCACCGTGATTGCAGCCTTGTCGAGACGCATGTTGGTCAATTTGTGAGTTTGGTACAACTTGGAAGTCATCCATGTTATTTGTCCAGCGTGAAAGGTCTCGTTCCGGAATATGGATTCTGGGGCCTCAGAGCAGTCGTCGTATAACGGATTGAACCACTGTGATGTTAGAGAACCGGATATCACTTTGATTATCGCTGCTGCATTCCCATGATTATGAACGGGACTATAGTGACCCCTTGGCCAAATTTCCATTACCAGCTCTTGTCCGGGAGCAGTTCCCATTGCTGTGTGAATCGGCACTCTAATGTAGCTGGACTTTGGATCCCCAGAGAGGTTACCTTTTCCTTTTGAACTGAGAATTCCATTCAAAACACAACCTTCGTTTTCAAGGGAAAATTCGACGGCTTCAATTTCCATTTGAGTCATGGTGAACAGCTTGACTTTTTGGAGCAGTTTTTGTGACACCACAGGGAGCTCGCTGATATCAGGGTAGTAGAACGAACCGTCAATCACTCTTAAGTGGTCCCTTGTTTGATTCTCGGGAAGAATGTAAAACGACAGAGGGTCAAAGTAAATTGGATTGGGGCTGACGGAGGGGACTTCATTCAACTCGATTCCACTTTGGAGTTCCACCTCTTCTACTTGGCCAATGTAAGGGTTCAGCTGATTTTCCTTCTGACTGGTTGAATTGAAACTGAAGATTACATTTGCGTTCATCTGATAGCCCGTACCGATTTTGATAAATGCAGGTTCTACGGACTTGATGGACAGCCAGATAAGAGATTGCGGTGCTTTTGGATGAGTCAGACTGACAATTGGAGTTCTTTGCACATGTTCCTTGAATGTTCCGCTTCCATTGCCCATCAAAGCGACGTGTTTTGAGGTGAACAAGAGCTTGAGTTGACCAACAGTAATTGTGAACCAGCCTGCCTCTTCCGGCAATGCCTTTATTGGAAATATAACCGTTCCTTTTCCTACACCAGAATAAAAACATGGTTGAGATTCAAAGGTTATCATTTGTTTACCCTCTGACCTTTAGTGTTTAGTTTCACAGAATTCATCGCAGGTGACAGTGTCACAAGGTCACGCGTCGGCTTCAAAGAGTTTGAATCTACAAGATGTGGTGATCAACATTCGAAAGCTCTACTATAATCTAGGCTCTCACGTTTCATGCTGGGTTTTGCAGAATTCACTGCAAGTACCGGTGCCATCCGGTCGAGCACCGTCCCCGTATAGTTGGAATCTACAGATGTTGTATTAACAATTCCACAAATTGAACGTGGGCTTCCATTCGGTACGGCCTCATCCTTAGTAATATTCCCTTTCCTGAGAAAACAAGTGCCCACTTCGAAAGTAGTCCACGAATAGTGCGTGCAGCTTGGAAACTCTGTGCAAGCAGACCGGCATTCGTCCGCAGAAACCTTCCTCCTTGCATATTCGTCAGTTGTAAAGTCACATCCGGTCCCGGAATCCTCAGAAATCCACGTTATATTCGTACCTATGCTTTGCGCGAATAAGGCGATCAAGGACAAACCTAACGCTGAATTAGCCATTCTATTCTTGAAAAACATGACATTAGCGAAAACGCAAACCAGAAAACGCATTTGTTTTTCCTACATTGGGGCATTGATACCTTTTCGTGGTTTATCGGATTTACCACCAATCGGGGCTTCAGACTTGTCTGATCTCTATGCAAAATTCAAGAAGTCCCTCCCTTCAGATCAAAGAGCAAAACAACTTCCTCTGAAATTACACAGTTGACCTGTCATGTTACCACGCCAACTTGCCAAACAAACACTGGTTCTTACTGGAGATACCATTGAGACTGAACATTTTGAAATAAACTTTAGTCTTTGCTTGTTTATCGGACGCCAGGGTCCAATGAACAACAAGAAATGCAACCGGCACGTGTTCAACTTGCCGAAGCCTACCTTATTCTTACAGCTTCCAAGATATGGTACGGTCGGTACGAAAGTTGTAATTGCTTACCCATATAACTGCAAGAATAAATTAGTTATCTGTTACCCATGTTCGTAATGATGTTGTTACGGAGCACAAATGACTTGGTCACAGATAGAGCATCGATCACAACGGAGACGTTGACCACACGAGTAACCCTGGCCACAGAGGAAACAGCGGTCATAGAAGTGAACCTGGACACAGAGGAAATACCGGACACACCGGTAACAAAGATAACTCCGGTCACAGAGATAACACTCGTCGCAGATGTAAAGAAGTAACACTGTTCACAGCTACTACGGTCACACGATGACAATGGTCACAAAACCAACCCTGATGAGAGAGGTAACACTGGTTATTCCAGTTTTAAAGTGACATCTACCACCGAGGCAAGTGAGATTATGAGTCTTACAGCTCACATTATTGCAGACACTAGCCTCTGCTTATACGTGACATAGCTGTTACTGGTGTGCCCGATGTGACCTTTTTGACCAGGGTTCCTCCTTTGACTGGTGTCACCTGCGTGATCAAAATGATTTATATGACCAGTTTTCCCTCTGTGACAGGTGTTATCTCTGTGACCGGTGGTACTTCTATTATCAGTGGGACATATGTGACCGAAGTTACCGTGATATCTCTGACCTGTGATATTTCCGTGTCCAAACTTACCTTGTAACCTGTATGACAGTTTTCCGGAGGCTTTTAACACTGCCCCTCAGTGTGACCGCTTTACATACCTTTTTTTGGAGACTGGTTAATAGCGGTAAAATTATTCGCGAGGTTTGCTTGTGAGTAGTACCAAGGGATAGGTGAACTCATCTTCGCACTCCTTAGCCGCTAACAGAAATTCTAGCCCTCAGCAAAAGAATGCAATAAAAATAATCAAACTTGGTTTCCGATAGAAACCATTCTTCAACCGATTCTTGTGTATCGCCAGTTTTCAATTCTCTTTCGAACTTTCGAGACTTGACGGATGTTTTGAACTGTTGTATCGCCATCAATTTCCATTTTTTGTTTTGGTTTAAAAAATTCTGCTTCGGTCAGGATTGGCAGAGTTGAGCATATGGGCTTATTTTCATTTAAATCATAAGATAGAAAGAGGGTAACAAAACGGCCAACTGCCTTTGCGCATCATCACAGATTATTTTGGTAAGTACTGAAAAACGGAACCATGTACTCGCCGAAAAGATTGTCCAAAGAAACTGAAGTAACACTGTCTCGCCGAAATGATCCAGAGTCCGTAATTAATGACGGGTTCGATCCTTTGGGAATTGATTGATCAAGTTGTCGAAGCGCTAATTTATATCCACCAAGTCAAAAAGCTGGTGTATAATAACTTCGAACTTGATCATCGCTATCTATTACTTGGGCCCACGGTCCGTAACGACCGCGCCCCTCACTTTGATTGGTCGATTTTGAATTTTATCCGGTTTGTGATTGGATGATTTTTAATCTTGAATTCTGAGTGGGGAACCCAGACCACCGTGTAACAATTAATGGTCGGATTCTTATGCGTCTCAGCCAGTGACGTTAACCTCACAAAACACTCGGAAACTGCACATAATTTTGGCAAGAACCCACAGAAACCCGCCCAAAAAGTGATGTACTGAAGGATACAAATCCCTCAGTACACATGTACTGAACGATGAATATCCCTTAGTACACATGTACTGAACCAATTCTATCCTTCAGTACACATGTACTGAACCATTTTTAACCCTCAGTACAAATGAACAGGGAGAATTTTTACCCTCAGAACACACGAAAATTTCAGCCTGCTAACAGTCTAAGTCGTAGACCAGCGCTGAGGGAGTTCTCTTCCCACCCACATATACATAGGGATCCGGGAGGCACGTGGAACGTATCGAACGAAGCTAGAAACCCAGAACGAACAAACAAACCCAGCCATGCAAAGCCAACTCTACGTGGGACCGAGCCTGAAATTTCAAAGACAGGCAAAGACTGCCTGGACACGCAACGCCTGGCCAAACTGAGCTCTGGGAAACCAACAAAGCCGGACCCGAGGTAACACCGGCCCTTTGAGTCTGAGTCAAGCCCCTGCCCCACCATCGGCGCCAAGTCTTGACATCCCAAGTCAAGCCGATCCCGTTACGCAAAGCAGAGCAAAACTATGCTATGCTGAGCCACGCAAATATGGTCTCGCCGTGCCGAGCATGGCACATTGGGTCCAGCTATTACCAAGACGAAGCAAACCCAGCCCAGTCTAGGCCGGCAAAAAACAAGCCAGGCATGATCAACGAAGCCCAGCCGGACCAAGCCAAGGTCGAGAAAAAACCAAGTCAAGCCAAGCTTAATCAATCCAAAACCGTGCCAAGCTTAAAACTGGACTAACCCCTCGAACTCACCGTTAATAGTTCGAAAAGATTTGACAGTTCTTCGTTTCGAGAGGCTGTCGCGCCGCGTAGAGGCGCGCGCTGACTCGTCGCTATCTATTACCTGGGTTCACGTGTCAGTAACGACCACGCCCCTCGCTTCGATTGGTCTGGTTTGAATTTTATTCGATCTGTGATTGGTCGGATTTTAATTTCGAAATCTGAATGGTCAGAGTCGGCGAACTCAGACAACTGTGCAAAAACTAATAGTAAGGTCGCTCTGCGTCTCGGCCAGCGACGTTGACCTCATAAAGCTGTCATAAGTTGCCAATAATTTTGCAAAGGACCCACAGAACCCCGCCCGAAAACTCATGTACTGAACGATTCTTATCCCACAGTACACATGTACTGAACGATTTTTATCCCTCAGTACACATGTACAGAGGGATTTTCAACCCTCAGTACAAAAAAAGTGAGACCGGTTACAGTCTGAGTTGTAGACCAGCGCAGAGAGAATCTATCCCTCAACCCACATATACATGGGAATTGGGAGGCACGTGGAGCGTATTGAGCCCAACTGAATCAAACCACGCCATGCAGAGCCAATCCCAGTCCAGCCTGTGCCCGGACTTAAACCTAGCCAATGACTGCTTGGCCAATACCGGCCAAGCCACGCCCGACCAAACTGGGCTCTGGGAAAGTAAGTAGAACCCACACAGTCTGAACAAAGCCAGAGCCGAAGTAACGCCGGCCCGTCGAGACTGAACCAAGCCTCTGCCCCATCACCCAGGCCAAGGCCTTGCCTCCCAAGCCTTGCCATCCCAAGTCGACCCCGGGCACGCGAAGCAGAGGCGAAACCTTGCTGGCTACCAGGCTACGCAGAAATGGTCTCGTATGCTGAGCAAGGCACGCTGCGCCCAGCCAATCCACAACCAAGCGGAAGCGGTCTTGCCGGGCCAAGCAAGGCACTCTGCGCCCAGCCATTCCAGAAACAAGCCAAACCTCGCAACCCCGGGCCGAATGAAGCTAAGCAGGCTTATGGTGAGACAAGGTGAACCACACCAAGCCAGGCCAAGCCGAACCTGGCCACACCAAGGCAAAAAAAATCAAGCTTGACGCTGCCAGCCGAAACCATGCCAAGCTCAGCCTGACCCCGCAAAGCCTACGAAACTTGGGGAACCCACAATGGTGCAAAAATTCAATGGCGGTTTTAAGAGTCTTTCGCGCCACGTAGAGGCGCGCGCTGGCTCGTCTCTATTACTCACGGATGGAAAACCCGTTACTGCACGATTCCGGGGAAGGCCCGGGTCAGGCAAGTACTTACGTGGGGGGGGGGGGGGGGTGCTTGATAAAAATAAATCACAACTAAAAGAATCCCCACAGTGAGGGCTTGTTAGAATAGAATAGGTATTCACTTGTAGGTGAATAGCTATTCCGTTTCAAGTCAATACGTATTCACTTGTTAAGTGAATAGGTATTCCCTCAAGGTTTGATATTTGCCTCGAAACAAGGTTTTTGCTTTTCGTTTCAAACCCAACCTTCTTCCCTTGATCAACAACCATTATTTGCAAGAAAACAAACTTGATTTTCCATGACTTCGGCAACGTTTTCGAGAAAATGTTACTCCGCAAGGGAATACTCCGTCCTCTCGTGTAATTGGGCACCCTTTTCGCTGTATCGATCGGCTCACCAAGTGCGCAGCCAGAGGGTACACCCGGGGCTCACGCATTGTGTGTGTGGTGAGCCGATCGATACAGCGAAAAGGGTGCCCAATTACACGAGAGGACGGAGTACCTATTCACTTAACAAGTGAATACCTATTCACCTAAAACGGAATAGGTATTCACTTGTAGGTGAATACCTATTCTATTCTAACATGCCCTACCCACAGTAAGGCACAGAAGCAAAACCTCAACCTTTGGTTTTCAGGATCAACATACATCCCCCCCCTCTAAGAATAATTATTTCTGACGAAAAAGGAATCACCCCCGATTACATTCTGCAAGAATCCGAACGTCGCGCGGTGCAGTGTCTTGGATGCGTGATGGATCAGTTATCCCTTCCAGCAGACGTGAGCGACGTACTCTTCGGACCCTCGTCAGGTTCAAGGCAGAATCAGACCGGGTCTGCCCACAGAGCCATCCGGGGGGTCTACTATAGCAACAGGTTGATCGAGTTAGTTGAACGAATGCGGACTGCACGTGAGGAGACCGACTGGCCACGATTTTTGGAGATTCGAGAAGCGGTCAAAGTGTCCAGGCAAGTGAAGACGATGGCGGTTGCGGAACGATCGCCGATGACCATCATGGAGTATGTGCGGCCGGAGGAGGGCCCTGTGCCGATTGTTAGAGGATATTTGTCGCCGTGGGTTGAAATGGAAGAGAACGATGATGGTGGACCGAACATTGGAGAGATAATTGATGATATGGTTGGCAATTAGTTCAAAAGAGGCCATGTACCTTTTTTAGTGAAACGTGTACAATTTTATTCACCCCATGATTGCTAATATAAACTCATATAACTAAAATTTTCAAGTCGTGTCTTTCTATATGAATGGTTTCACTGCGATCATGCCCAGTAATTCTTTCCCCTCGTCCCGTGATCTTTCTTCAGGGTGTTGATAATATTCGCAAATCTCCACCGTGAATCCACCAAACACAGCTTCTCTCCGGAAAACTTCTGCATCGCAAACATACCCAAAATCTTGAGCCACTCCTGACTTCAACCAACAGACGTTTTCGGCTTCCATTAAACCTGGCCATTCTTCGTTTCTTGCCCGCTGTTTATGGTAAATGGGGAGGAAAGGTCCAAATAACTTCTTGAAATATGGTGAGAAAGCGTTGATGAACACTTTTCCACCCGGTGAAAGCCATTTGAAGAAAAGCTGAAATGCTAATCGGATTTCATTCGGACGCAGAAAATAAAACCATCGAATAGCCTGGATTCCGTCAAGACTACCATCCTCAAAATCCAGCTCCAGAGCGTTCCCTGAAAATCAATCAATTACTAAAAAGAATCGGCTCACCGACAACTCGTCAAAAACCAACTCGTCATCCCGTCAGCTCGTCAAACGTCAACTGGTCATACCGAAAAGT
>JAQIWT010000831.1:0-14697 GCA_034696485.1 Isohypsibius dastychi | reverse complement strand
TTTTTTTGGCCCTAAAAAAGTGATTGATATTATTCTTCAATGCATGTTCTACGTTGTAAAACGTACGGCTTATTTTTAAATCTGCCCAGTCAGGGGCACTTTGCTTGTTAAACTTGTGGGTACTTTTTATTCTACACATAGAAGAACTAGAATAATGGTATGAAATGTATATGTATTACGCAATTTTAGAAGTCATTTCGATTTCTCCCTGATTTTATTTACATTATATATTATATATTATTGTCATATCAAAAAAGACTTCGCTGCTCCTCCCAGAGTAAACTCGATACGGCGACGGATCAAAATTCTCTGACTGCGATTCCCGTGCTTATACAGCTTCATCAACTTACTCCGAATTTTTCCGAAAATGTTCCGCAAATTGGTGCCTAGACGATTGGTCACTCTTCGTTCATCCGCGACGGAATGAGCCTTCTTGAGGCACCCGTAAAAACAAAATTATTATGGCTTTCAGAGAATACAGTAGCTGCAGTAAACATATCTTATAAAGAACTCGGCAATGTGGGGAATGAATTTCATCCGCCGGTCTGGATCCTTAGAAAAGCGGAAGTTATCAGTGATTCTGTCAAAAAATAAATAATACATTGAAATACCGAATTCTAAATTAAGACTATGCCATTTCTGGATTTATTCATCACCAGCTTTTACAGGGAGAACCTCGTCATTGCGAGCTACTCCGCTCTCCGAGTTATCATCTATCGCCACCCAAATCATCATTGAACATTTCGTCTTAGGATTTATCCGATTCTTCCCATGTTAACCTCTTCTCCCTTGCTGATTTTCCGTCACCAGTTCTCGTGGAAATTGTTTCTTCTCGTTGATTTGGGATCTAGCGCTTTTCATCCACCTCGCTAATTCTTCAGCTGATTCGTACTTTCTGTTGTAAGGCGCCATTGAAATGCATGGCTGCGTTTTCTTGCACCGACAATAACTCGCCATCATGCCATACGGGATCCATTCCTCAAAAACGAAATTAACGGCCTCGACGCAATTGTAGCCGAGATTGAAATCTTGGTGCCGCGACTCCTCTCAGGTGACGATAAACTTCTCCCTCAATGGTACAACGTTTAAATTAAATTCTGAAGAACAAGAAATATTGATGAATAGTTATTGGTCAGTTATAGCCAATACCCGCCTCGTTGAGTTCCTCTGGTGCAACGAAAACGTTCTTATGACGTAGGAAAACATTGCAGCCACATTCGGTCAGATAGGCTGGAAGCTTCGCTAGAACATATAAGAAGCTGAACCTGAACTATGGAAAGAGTTGTTAATGTTCATGTGTTTTACCTTAGAATAATGATATGATCTTGTCATATTGATCCACATTTCTGCCCACCAAAACTGAGGGGCTCATTCGTGGACAAAAACTGATAGAGTGTATCATCGTCTTCGGTACTGGAATAACTGTGTACTGAATTCCAGCAGATTCTGGCTGCCCAGGAACAACAAATAAAGTTTTGATTAAAAAATTGTTCTTTGTGGGGCAAAAACTCGATTTTTCGGCTTCATTCTTTAAATACAGGACAAACCAGCTTCGGTTGATCAATTCGCGAAGTGAAAGGGTGGCGGAGACGGAAATATTGCAATCCTGTCGAAAGGGTAAGTTGAACGACGGTGAGTGCTTCATCTACACACTTTCAAAAATCATTTCAAGCCGTTATGGATTGAATATGCAAGGCAAGCTTGATGTTGCGTGTGCAGCAATGAAAAATCATTCAGTATTACGCGCTTGAACAGTTGGCTGCATAGCGGGCTCATCCATGGCAGCTCAAACTACAAACTAACGCTAACGGCCTCTAAGTTATTTTGTTGCGTCAATCAAAAGCTTTATCCACCGGCACGGTTTGACAACCAGATGGTCGGTATTGATATGAATTCACTAAAACACAGTACCGGGTAATCTTGATTATGAGAGCATATTGAACAGAAAAAGTGATGAATTCAATGTCACATCTCTTCATGAAATGAACGCCAGCGCATAAACAAAAGCACTCACTCAGGTGCCATCTAAACCCAGTCAAATTAACCCACCTGATTTCAGTGGGGGTGAAAATGATGCCTGTGTCGCCACCTCGCTCAAGACGTATCAACTCATAGCTGATGCCCAAAACTTGACGGAGTCAACATGCTTGAAACGTTTAACACTATACCTCAAAGGTTTATCTCGGGACTGGTTAATAGCTCAAAGTCCCAAACCACATAAAGAATGGAAACAACTCAATAACGAATTTTTGTCATACTGGCAGGGTCCGGGATACGAAGCCCGCCTGATTCGGAGTCTAACAGATAGAACCGTGCATGATAGCGACAACCTTTATCCCTACATGGCTCAGGTCCTCGAAATTTACATCTCTCGAATTGTGAAATATTGAATATTGAAAGGAGTATATTGAAGGGAATATTGAAAGGAGTTTCAGTGAAATCAAAAAACGGACGTCTGACGAATGGTCTTTTCGAGTTACTCAGAAAAAGTGTTCTTTATGAACCTGCAAACCTTTGCCGATTTTTAAACAGCTGCAGAAAGGGCGATTTAGGTTATTTACTGGAACAACAATGAACCACGCAACCGCAGCTTTGTAGTTCCAGGGAACCCAATGGCAATCATCAACCCAAACAAATACCAGGACATTCGTTCAACCCGTATGACATTTTCTGACGACCGAAACTCCTCTTCTGGTTCATCCGAATCCCTAAACCAACTTCCAAGACATTCAAACAATCGTAAACAAAACTGCAGCTCTTTCAGGAACAAAAATTCTTGCCCTAGAAATAAGGTCAATTTCAAGCCACTAGACATGAGCAATTACAGAGGCATTCCCAAGAATTTTGACCCTGATTTCCGTTTCCGTTCTTCAAACACGATACCCTCAATAACAACTACAGCAACAGAAACGATCAGTACCAGAACTTTTCTCCCAGGCACACTAGCTACGAACCCACAACTCCAGACTATAGAGGTCATCGACAAAACTCCAAAATCCGAAATCATCCCAAACGTTTATCGCCACCGCAATACAATAATATTGAGTCAAACTATAAAATCAATCGTCCACGTTCAGACAATCGCCCAAGGCCGTCGTTCAACCAACAGAACACACATGTTCAACCGAATCGAAACAAGCAGGATTGAAACAAGTATTATCACGAAGATCGCTCACGAGCTAACTCTTGCGGTCCTGACAACCGGCCTCCGCGATCTTGTCTTTTGTGTTTTTTCATCGCAGCGATGAGAGAACACAATGCGATGTGACTCCCTCTGGATCAGAAGTTCGTCGTGGAGGAAACCAGATGAAGTCAAGCCTCAGTGAAAGTTCTGATTGCAGGATTCTTTCTATATTTTCGAGCAAACTCACTCCACAGGCAGGCTTGCTTATTAAAAAAATTATTGCTCCTGTTTTGTGGACAGCGGTTTGCATTTCATTGTGGTAATTTCTAAGGTCAACGATCGTTCAAGTGCTACTGATCACATCAATAAGGCGACTCAAAAGTGCTTCCGGTCATAGGATTTCAACCATGGGTTCGGTGATTATCTTCCTTGTTCTGTCAGGTGTGCAGTTCCCGGTCAAAGTTCGAATCTGATATGGTTTTGCAACTGACTATCATTGTGTCCTGGATATCATTGTGTCCCGGAATATATTATCATGCTTGAGGGTCAGTCACTTCTAAGTCCCATTTTTCTTGCTACCGGTGATGCTCCCGCTCAACAAAAATTTTCTTCCGTCATACCAAGTTTGAACCAAGAACCTGAACCCTTCAGATTCGTCTGCGACTGTGGTGAAGTTCTCGACGAGGGATATGAGGCAACCGTTCATCGAGCAACATGTCTTCGTGCCTGTCAACCCCAGCTTACCCAAAATCCAGTGTGCTTGTGGCACTTGCTTTTGCTTCCGCAACAAGTGGATCGCCAACCTGCCAAAAAGCCCGACCATCGATTTTCATGTCAAACACGATCAACAATTTCACTCGACAAGTTAGAAGTCGTAGCGATCACAGAATTGTCGGTGCCAAAGACTCAAAAACCGTCCGTTCTTTCGTTGTACCCTGTAGCAACTTCCGCAAGCACATTCTTGGTTCCGCAATCGTTGTCGCATTATCGAGATTTTATGAAGTTCCCGGCTTATGGTCCTTAGAGCTTCCACGATACTGGAGGGGGATATTCAGAAGATTCGGCGCGTGAGACTATTACGAGATCGCAAACGGAGAAGAGTCGAGACGAAATACCGGAAATCAAGGAGGATCTAAAGAGTAGTCCAAAGAAGTTGGATTACGAAACAATCGAGTGCTCTTCAACGGTCAATGACGTTGGTGGGCTCACAGTGACGAAGACGACGACGGTCAGGAGGAAATGTGATTTCTCTCGTCGAGAAAGTTGATCACGCGTGGCCATCTGACCCGCCTTTGGTCCAACCTGCATTTAGGGGAACAACTGTCTGAAGGCCAGAAACGCACGTGAACTTTTCCTTAAATCGTGTCACACTATCGAAAGCCATGGAGCAACTTCACTGCTATACGAGTGCAGGGATCATCATGCCGAGTTTCATACAGTTTTCGACAAGTGTGGCCCATACGACTCAATATGATGCGGTGCGATGAGCTGACTGCAAGGAAGCGATTTTAATGCAACAACAGGCATTTTGAAGAGTCTCGCCGGATTTTGCTTGAGCTGTGAGCGACTCATTATGATTCAGACCGTTTGAGCTGATTATCATGTAATAGAACTTGTGCATCGCCAACTTTATGAAACAGCGTGAGGTCACATCCTTCCGCAGTTCTAGCATCGTGAATAGTTTTCCATCTGTGCCCTTCTTCTGGCGTCAATATTTCATCGTCCACTCTCGGATCAGATTTCTGCTCGTTTGAAACAGACTTCCGAATCCTCGCAACCTGATTTCTCCACAAACCAAGTTTTTTAGGAATTCATTGCTGAGTTCGAAAGAATGAAAACTGAACGTTCCAAACCCAATCACGACCAATCTCAGAATTTCAGACGAAGTTCACCATCGAAACTATCGAAATAACCAGAACAATAATAACCGTTGTCAGAGAAATTTTGGACCTCTGAAAATCACTTGCAATGACTGACATCGACTCGGTCATATGTTTTGCGATTGCGGAGCTCGCATGAACGCTGGAAGTCGTTGCTCTTGTTATAACCAAAAAAATTCTATTAGTGTGAAATTTTCGATAACAGAAATGGAAATTTTCAACCTCGTTTTTCTCAACCTACGGCTCCTGGTTTCCATGGGATAACGTCCAGTCGCAACCATTTAAACCAAATAATGGCTTCACGACCTCGAATTATAATCAGTCATCTGGTTCATTTGCGTATCCTCAGATACAAGCTGCTGCACTGGCGCAGCTGATGTTGACGTTTCCGACGACACAGCCGTCGGGAAACTTCACTCTGTGGATGATGAGGCACGTTCTTCCACTGCGTCATTGCCAGTTTGTAAATTTGCTGTGGAAGCGCTCACATGCGCAAAACTGGTTAAAAATGAGCTGTTTTTTGGTGTTATCGACACTGGTTCTGGGATTTATATTAAAAATGAAAATTTTTCGAAAATATCGGGTGCAGAAACTTTTGTCTGAGGCAGTCCTTCAATTATTTTGGTTTTGGACTCAGTTCATGAAATTAAGAATTCATGTCTGGTGGAGTTGTCGATTTTGGGACATAATACTAGAAGAAATTCGTGCGGTGATGGATAATCTTCCTGTTCCTCTGTTGCTCGGAAATTCATTCTTGTGCAGTACTTCGTTCAATTTGGAATCCCGTCGTTTGGAATTATTCATTCCATTCACTACTCCTTTATTTCAGTTCGTTCAGTTTCAAATCTTAATTTCCTGAATTTTTTATCACCGCGTTGTAGAGTGAAATATAGTTCTTACCTGTTGCGTCGATGATGTATCTGTCCGTTTGACTGTCAGTCCTTGATTTTTAAAACTCAATGGGTTTGTTAGAATTGTTCCAACGTTCGTTTCATGTGAAAGTAGCGCAAACTTTACTTTCTGAGCTCTCTCATCGAGATCTCAAGCTGTCACCAAACTGTCATTCGCCAAAACTCAAGCAAAAAATCAGAAACATTCTTTCTCAGCAGGAAATATCGTGGCGATTTGAAATAAATCGGAGCAAGTGGTCCCATCTTGTTGAAAAGCCCTCTGGGTTCATCACAAGGAAACCTTGTTTTCCGGAAATTGAAACTCGATTGCTTTTCGGAAACAACGATTCATTCAGAAAAGCTCGACAGCAAAACGTGGTTTGTAACTAAACGAACAAAATTTTATGTCTTTGTTTTGACGTTGATAAGCAAATCGATTGTTTGCGAAAACAAATGGAACAATATTTCCCCGTTTAAGAAATGTTGTCTTCCGAAGAGCGCGGCAGCTCTGAAACTAGCAGCTCGGGACTAGCTACATGACTACATTTTGGTTATTCCTGCGTAATATACTTTTTTTGTTTGAGTATGACGGGCTCAGGATGGAACAGATTCATCTCAACAGCAGTGTACGAATGTTACTGTTCCTTGTTTTCCAAAGCCGACAAAAACATGACTGCATCCATGGTAGTCGGTTTTCATGTTACGGAACTGGACGTCGAATCGATCGTCTATAATCAAATCGAAATAATCTGTCCAATTACTGTCACTTTTCGAAGCATTCCACAGGGTTGCTTCACAAAACCAAATCGGAAAAGGATATGATGTCGTTGGATATCGTTTTTCAGTATGAACCATGGTTCATTTCATAAACCAAACCGCTGAAAACAAAAAAAGGATTGATTCGCCAAACATTCACAAGCATGGTTTTTCTATTTATCGAACCGGCTCACAAACCTTATTTATGTATGAGCGTTGGTAGAATCACAAACTATTCACCACTTTTCTTTGCGGAATCAATCAGTGACGTGCTTAACCCATTAGTTGCCGTCGTTGCGTTTACGCAACGCAACTTTGGAAAATTCTCCCAGCTCAGCCAACAACCGAAAAAAAATATCATTTCCCAAATGCACACTTCAAAGATCTATTGTTTGGATAAAAAATAGAACAAGCATTTACATTGGTAAGTTTTTTATCAAAAAAACCGCAAAGTGGGTCGACTTTTGGTCCCTCGACCACCTTAGTCAAAAAAGCATATAGAAAGTTGGGCAATTTTTTTGCAGTGGTAAAATTTTGCAAATTGAAAGAAGAATCTTCATTTCAGATGTCAGAACTATTTGCGAATTTTTAACTTCAACTGTGAAGGTGAGAGCAGGAGCTGAAAGGAGGTGTTGCGCAAACGCAACAATGGCCACAAGTGAAAGTTCTCTCTGCGCCCAAATGACTGCTGGGGAAGACAATGGTCAGCTAGCCCACTTAGCCGTGGCTGTCAATTCAGAAAGACAGTGCAGAAGCTTGCGGTCATCTGGGGCAGCAACTGCTTAGCCAGTTCCATTGTGGGCTGGAAGATGTGTGGGCTGCGGTGCCTCCAGTTTTTTTACCAGCTTGTTGTAATCAAAGGAATAGATGGACCAAGTACTCAGCAATGAAAGTCTGGAGTAAAAACTTTCGGAAAGGAGTCAAACGCAAACTAGAACGGAAAAGGTCAAAATGGGCGGCCGGCCGTCTCTCTGCCGTCCTTGGTTGACCACTACAAATCTGTACTCTCGAGTAGCCAGTGTTGCGTTTACGCAACGGTGCATTTCTGCGACTTCCGCTTGCAATAAAAATCCAAAATAATTCCCAGTTGCTTACAATTGTGTTTTAGTTTCGTGTTCCAAAAATCAAAACAAACGGACTATTCCTTCATGGGTCGGCCACTAATGGGTTAAGGCGAATAGTACAAATTTAAGAGCATGAATCACCGGCTTATGAATATATCAACTTGGGGGCTTCGGTTGGGCCGGAAAGTAAGTGTTACCTGACGAATTTGTCTGAGTTGGTCTTCAAACTCAAACTGCATCATCATGCAAAAAAAATATATTTTTGTGCTAGATACGCTACAGAAAATTATACTTACATTGAGACAATCTTGAACCCTTCCCGAAGCATCCGTATCTTTTAGTTATTTCACTCCATCCTTAAAAATGAAAGTCACCTCTCTGACGAAAGCGCTGTTTAGAATCTTTATATGAAATCTTTCAGTACGGATGCCGTCAAATGTGTTTCTAGACTTTTGATACAACCTTATAAATAATTTTGTAGTGCTATTGGTCAGGGTGGGGAGACCCATTTTTGTTGTTGAACTCCTGATGGAACAGCGAATATTCGCCTGGAATACTCACATAAATTGGATCCATAGTTATGAGATAGCCATAGGAGTGAACTTTGTTCATACCATAAGAGTTCCGAGTTCATTCAGAACTTTGCAGAAATATTGTGGATGGAGGGTTCTCCGATGTTCATGAAACAGTTTTTATTGTCCTGGATGATTTGATGCAAAATATTAACAAGATTGCTGTACGCTTGTTTACGCGAGAAACGATATATCTCAACCGCTCCGTTGTACTTACAGTTCAAAATTTATTTTACGCTCTCAGCAATATAGAACGATTTCTCTGAGTGCCCATTACTTGGTAGGCTAAATAGGCAAGATATTAAAATTCTGGGCAGCCGAATGTTCTCATCAACCTCGAGACTTTTCATGTGGACGCATGAAATGGAGACATCAACCACATATGGATACTAACTTCTTATCATGAATTAACTATCCACTGGCGAGAGCTGACTTTTCGAACTATGGGTATAGACGAGCGTTATCACTTCCATCTTGCCACGTCAACTAATGAATGTACCCATCAGATAGAATGCAAACTGATAACCGCGGTTTAAATAATATTGATCTCAGTTCTGAGGATTGAAAAAAATAGAAGTTTATACACGTCGGTCCGGTAAAATGCTTGTCACCTTAAACAAGTTATCCATTACAGATAAGTCACAATTTTAGCAAGCGAGCTGGATCTCGCATATTATCAAATGGACTATTGAAATCGCCTGCTGGAGCTTGAGTCATGTAAATTGAATATTTTATCTCAGTCAAATAACAGATATATTTGTGATAGGGAGTCTAGGGACGCCTATGGTAATTTCTAGAACTTAAATAAGCAGCTACAGTTAAGAAGAGACGGTAATTGGGGCCGCTGCAGTGAAACAAGGACTGTGATCATTTCCTTCTAATCAATTATTAAATAAAATACAGTTAACTGACCTGGTCTTCCAGATCCATCCGAAGAGGCCCGAGTGACTCGTCTGAGGAATCATCAACTTTATCCGCGACCGGCTCACGTTCGAATTTTACATCTTTGAACTGAGAAACATCGAACTTACTAGATGTTCATCTAGAACAGAAATATTAAAATTACCAGATGATTTGCGCCTGACCGATTTGCTTCTGCGGCATTGCTGGCTGCGGCCTTTCCGTTTAGTTGAAGCTTACCCTCAGCATCAAATGTCTTCCTTGGCAGCCTCGTGGCAGGCCGAAGAGGCTGCAAAAGACTAGCTCACCGTAATGCCATTTGGTTAATCACCACATGAAAACTTTAAAGACTCAAGAGCTAACATTGACGGGATTCGGCCTCGGGACAATCATCTTCCTAGTCGGCGCTTTTCTGTCCACCCTCTCCCAGAATTCCTCGATCAGTTTGGAAGAGTTTTTCAAATGAAATTTGCCATGTTGCGGCTCTAGGACTAGAAAGAGTCTGGATATGATGAACATTGGACAAATTAAGAGCTCATTGGCATCTTACGGGTCAGGAAAGCCATTCCAATGGACCTTAAATCGTCGGCATTCGGCAACGAGTTTCGTGGCTCAATGTAATGGGCTTCATATTCCGTACCATTTTCCGAGCTTGCACTTTCTTACCGCACTCGTTCAGGTAAAAGAATTCGGACCTCATGATCATCGGATTCGGGGGAGCTCTCAACTGTCCGAAAAACTCTCCGCTTTATAAGGTTAGAACTGATCGGGGGAATCTCTGGATTTGGTGGACTGATATCGTGTGATCTGTTTGAGGAATTTCGTTTTCCGCACAGCGCGGCAGTTCTGGACTTGCAGCTCGAGACCAGCTACATGACTACATTGGTCATTTCTGTTTTTGCGTAATATATTCTATTTGCCTGATGATGACGGGCTCAGGAGGAAACAGATTCATTTCAACAGCAGTGTACGAATGCTTCTGTTACTTGTTTTCTAGAGCCGACAAAAACCTGACTACATCCATGGTAGTCGGTTTTCATGGTACGGAACTGGACGTCGAATCGATCGTCTATAATCAAATCGAAATAATCTGTCCAATTACTGCCACCGCTCGAAGCATTCGACAGGGTTGCTTCACAAAACCAAATCGGGAAAGGATATAATGTCGTTGGATATCGTTTTTCAGTATCATTTCATCAATCAAAACGCTGAAAACAAAAGAAGGATTGATTCGCCAAACATTCACAAGCATGGTTTTCCTATTTTTCGAAACGGCTTGCAAACTGAATTAATGTATGAACGGTAGCAGCATCACAAACTTTTCACCACTTCTCCTCAAGTAAATCAATCCGTGATGTGCTGTGCAGGCAAATAATGCAAATCTAAGGGTGAATCACCGGCAAATGAATAAATAGCCTCTTCGGCTCCGGCTGGGCCGGAGAGTAATTTTTACCTGATGAATCTGATTGAGTCGGTTTTCAAACTCAAACTCCATCAACATGCCAAATGATGATGTTTTTGTGCTAGATACATTACAGAAAATTATCTTTGATCATGCCCACATCGACGCAATCTTGAACCCGTACCGGAGCATTTTCATGAAGGGATACGTCCCAGTTTTTCCCACTCTACGCGCTGTTTAGAATCGTCATCTGAAACCTTCCACTTTGGATGCCGTCAGAGGTTTCTAGACTTTTCACACTCCCTTTCAAATTTATTTGTAATGCCACTGGTCAGGGTGTGGAGACCCGTTTTGTTTGTTGAACTCTTGATGGAACAGCAAATATATGCCCGGACTATTCAAATAATTCAAATACATGGTTATGAGAGAGCCATTTAACTCCGTTCAAGCCTTGAGAGTTCTGACTTCATCCAAAACATCCAGGAACATTTTATGAATGAAGAATTCTCCGATTTTTATGAGCCAGTTCTCATGAACCTGGACGACTTGATGCAAAATATTTGAAAGACTGTTGTCAGCTTATTTACGCGAAGAACGCAATATTCCAACTGTTCCGTTGTACTTTTTTTGAACATGGCAGGTAGCGTGTTAGTGTTGTAGAACTGTGCTTCTGTAGTTACACACGGGTTTTTGCTATTGATCATCACAGAGGCAGCAATTCACACTGAGAACTGATTTGGGAAAAATTTGGCGTTAATCCCAGAAGAATCGTTTGTATTGAGGAAGGTTGGTATGCTGCGCCAAGCTATCGTGGAGCATAACGAATTCTCGAAGCTGCAAAAAGGAGCACATATTATTCTACGTGGAACTTCTGTGATGGATGTGGTGGGGTATTTTCTTGCCCGTCCAGTTTAGGTCCGAGGTTCCGAAGAGAGGTAAGGGAATCAAAGAGCATCTCGGAAACGCAATGGCAGCAGTGAAACTTTCAAAAGGGCTTCTAAGGGCCCACATCAACGGATTTTCTTCCTGTATCGCCACCTATTGATCCGAGGTTGAAGAACGCGCTTTGACCGAAAGGAAGTGCTGGAGCAGGTGACAGTGAGCCAATGTTGAGTTACGAACGTAGCGTCAAAGACGGAACACGATGAATCGACAAGTCTCTCTTCGGAGTCGATTTCAAGGGATTGGTGGATACGCGAAGAATGAACTTACACTCTCTGAGATGTCACTTCCTCGTTTTAGTGACCTTTTCGGGCAGGCAACACATTTTGATCCCTGATAATCTGATGCACTCTTGGTGCATACATTATAAATAACCGATTCTTATTTTGCCTTTTAGTACGGACTATGGAGCTGGTTTGTAATTTTTCACGTGTCAGTTGACTGCCAGTTCTATTCAAAACAAAACCCACCTGACTTTTCAGAAATTGGCGTTTCTTAAGAGGCGGTAATGTGACAGGTTCTGCAATAAATGCATGACTGTTTTCATGTCAGCGTTCAAAGACCTAGCTGCAGACCCCCTACCACGCTGCTCATGGCAGTTCCGATCTAAGGCGATGTGTATCTTGGCATGAATGCTCAAGAGTGCTTGACTCGCTCGCCAGGTTATGTCATTGCTATTCTTTTCTTGATCGGAATGCCTGGCTTCGACAACTTCGTGCACTCGTTTGTCATCAGTCCGTTCCTCATCTATCTCTTAGGGTATATGAGCCTTTGCTCTCTAGACCACCATTTACACTTCCACACTCACAGTCATACACCTGACTTATGTTTCGACAATGCTGGTTCTAAACTGATATCAACCCTCGAGGTTGTGCTCGTTTCCTTGGCCTAGTACAGTCTGTAACAACTTAGAGGACCCACCCGAGAGGTTGACTTGCATCTGCCTCACTTTCGTGATACTCCTTCTTGCAGAATAATGACTTTTGATTGAATCACTTAAACAGATTTCCAGCGAACAGTAGAATTGGGGAGGTCATTGTACAAGGATACGAAAATGCCATCTAACAGCAAAACAGTCGGAGACTCAACAACTACACTGTCGCCCGTTTGGTTCCGATCACGTTGAAAGAATCGATGGACGAGAAATCAGCGCTTTGATCACTGTTTCCGTCATTCTCACATCTTTGGGAGATTAGTTTGAACCCGCTACTAGGTTCGCCGACAGTGAGCTCACTTTTTGATGTGAATTCTATGGCAAGATAAACCACATAGCAAAAATTGTCGGAAGCGCGACAGAATGCTCCGCTGACGCTATGAGCTGCCTAATTAAACCGCGATAACAGTAATTTTAATTTGGGAGACAATAACTGGTATGATAGTGAACGGTATCGAGACAATGACCGAAATTTTCAGAGACCTGGAAATTTCAACAATGGCATGAGACCAAATAATTTTGGTAACAATAATAATTACATGAACAATTTGAATAGTGGAAGAAAATTTTTTAATTCTCGGGACAGCAGAAACTAAGCTAGATGTTTTAGATGTGGAAAATTTGGTCACGTACGTTTGTCTTGTCGTGCTGGTGAAAAAGAAGCACGGAATTACGCTGAACAATATGATAATCATAAAAATCGAAGAATCAATCAGCAAGGTCAACCACAAAGGTCTTCAATATATCCAATGTTACCTCCAAGGCCTAATGCCGCAATTGAATTCAAAAATACTACTCAACCTGCTCATTTTTCTCAACCGGAATTAGACAAACCTGAGGATGTTAATAAGGTTTTTCATAAGTCGAATATACAAGCTCAACTATATCCATTTCAAAATTTCCATATTAATTCGAAAGAAAACGTGACGGATGACGTTAGAGAAACACCTGCTTATACAGCAACGACAATTAAACCTGAGACTGAGAAGAATATTCAGGAAAAAATCTAAGACTTCGTTAAAAGGGTGCCTGAATATAGTGGTAAAAATTAATAATTGCTTGGTTTCTTGTATTTTGGATACCGGAGCAGGATTGTGTATAATTACGAAACTCGAAACTAGTTACGAAACTCAAGTTACTGAGAAATAAATGGAGCGGCCCATCGATAAAATTTTTTGATGAATTAAGAAAACCAGCCGAAGGAACAATTATTGATTCAGAGATCGCTGGGAGAAAAACAAAAGTTAATGCGGCAATTATCCGGTCTGATACATTTGACGAAAATCTATTGCTTGGAAACGATGCTCTAAGTAAGTTGGGGTTAGTAATTGATTATGGACGTAATTTAGTATAATATTTGGATAAAAGACCCTGCACAGTCTGCCTAAATGGTGGAATACCCCAAACAATTTTCTATCGCATTAGGACCACGAAATTTTGGCCCACAAGTGATTATTAAAGTGAATAATATAATCACCGGAAGTTCTGACGGGAATCAAACTGAAATGACCAGCGCAGTAGTTAAAGAACAGTTTATTCAAATTCATAATCAACTTGATACTGAAAACGGACAGGAACAGGATAACCGTACATTTACAGACAATTTGGAGAATTACATAAGTCAATCAGAATTTGATATTTCAAAAATTGAACTGGACGAAGAACTCATGGACGAAACGAAGCAGAAAATTGTTGATTTAGTTCTTAAATACAGAGATCTTTTTCCTAAAAAAGGAACTATTATTGGAAAAACAATGATGACTGAAAATATAATTGATACTGGAGATAGCCCACCAGTGAATGTTTCAACTTATCGAAGATCATTAGCTGAAATGGATTTAATCGAAGAAGAAGTTCAAAAACTATACAACCTAATCTAATAGCACCTTGTTTCTCTAGTTGAAATTTACCTCTGTTATTGATAAAGAAACCTGGAGGTGGTCACAGGATAGTCACTGATTTGAGAAAAGTTAATGAAATTACAATTAAAGACAAATATCCGTTATCAAATATTGAAACTGCCCTTGATCTTTTAGCTGGTAGTAAGTTTTACTGTTCTATTGATATGGAAAAAGCTTTTATTCAAATTTCTCTGCATGAAAGTAGTAGGGAAAATACTGCTTTTACAACGAGTTCTAATCATTGGTGCTGGCTGTGAAGTCCACAAGGAATGACAAATAGCTCTAGTGTTTTTCAGCGCGCAATGGATTCAACATTATCGGGACTTAAATGG
>JAQIWT010000830.1:0-14705 GCA_034696485.1 Isohypsibius dastychi | reverse complement strand
CCCCCCCCCCCCCCCCCCCCCCCCCCCCCCCCCCCCCCCCAACCCTAGAAGCCTGGACCCACCGGTATTCAAATTCAATCTAGGGGAATTTGCGCTTGCGAGTTTTGGAATTGATAATCGTATATCTCACGTTGCAGCTATTGGAGAAGTAAAGCGGAAATATTTTCATGAAGACCATGAAAAGCGCTGTAGAATTGTATGTTTTAAAAACACTTGGCCAAGCATAGATTAAGATCCTACAAAGTTCTAGGAGGAAATCATTAATTTGACCGAATGGCGCTGGGTAGCAACCCCCAAAAAGTCGGGCCTCGCCGGTAATCAAATTTCTAGGGGAATTTGCGCTTGCGAGTAACTGGTATGTCGCTGTAACCGTAAGTAACCGAGTAACCGAGGACATTCAGCAACGGGTAGGTACAAAACTTCTACTTCCACAATTAAGCTCTACTTCCACACTAACTTCTAGTACACGCTGTTCTTACCCGCGGTAGCGAAGCGTCCGAGGAATCCTCGGATAAAGATGTCTTTGAGGTAACTATCACTCGATCCTACCAAGTTTTAATCTCGAGTTGGCTGCAATAGTCGGTTCCAGCCGATTAAACCTGTAATGCTTAATGCTCCGCTCGTCGCTGCTAGTCACTTTGATGCCGTCAGGTGGTCGGGTCAGTCAGGAGCCTTGAGGCCAACAATATCTTTTAGGAGCAATCCCGTCTATACACGTCAACTTTTTTTGAATATTAAGTAATTAAAAATGAAATAAGTTAAGAGGTATCGATACGCCTGGGTGGGGGTGTCGGTGTCGGGAAAATAAGCGAACCGGTAGTGACGGGTGTCACATTTTTTAAGCGAACCGATGAATCAAAATAGTACTCACTAACGGCCAATCAAACGAGAAAAGAACGCAAAAAAACCGTTGAGACCATGCTTCAGATGACTCTTTCACGAATTATCGGCAGGAATTTCGTGTCAACTAAGGGGCCATGAAAGATTATTGAAACCCTAAACGAAGCAAAGTAGGCGAACTTCCAGAACTCGTTCTCTCGCAAAAAACGACTTTGGTATCAAAAAAGAAAGAACTTGAATCATCATCCGGGCTCCACCGGTTCTTCCTGCTCTTCCTCGACCTTCACTTCCGGTACCGCTTTCGGTGCAACTTCCGGTTCAACCTCTGGCTGGGAACTCTTCAAACGCTACCGAAATAGAACAAAATAAACGGAAATTAAATCAAATGATCAAAATAGGAGGGGGGGGGGGTTAATCAGAAAAGAGCAGGGAAGGACACTATATATGCCATGGGTCAACAAGATGGCGTCCGGATCGCGGTCGTCATTCTGGCGAATTTTCTGCGGGGTCGCTGGTGGCGACAACGTCGTGGTCTTTCGGGTTGAAGTCGCACGGCCTGATCCACAATACTCTGGATCTTCTTATTCTCGAAAGTGATGTCCCCAGAGTCAGACGAACCGGAAGTATTTAGATTCGACGAGGTCGGACTGTGATGGCTTAGCCCACTGTCATCAGGAAAACAAACACACAATAAACATTGTTCATAAATGAATATCGAATGCACAAACAAAACAATATACAAAAACAAATTAAATATACACAGTAAAACCAAAAACGTACCTCGAAACCGAATTGTTGAAGATGAACGAGATGAGGCTATTATCGCTCGTTCCAGAGAAATTGAGCGAATCATCCAATAGGTTCGGAATTTTAGGGATGTCAGAAATAATGGGGTCGCCCGGGAGAATGAATAAAACTGCAAAATGTGAACCCGCGAACTGTGGAAGTTTTCAAATGAATATTCCCGGGTGACCCTCTAACCCATGCGCCATTCATCCGAAATCCCGAACAGTGGAGGCCTGTCATCCGCCGTGTTATGGGCTCAGGGCATCAGTTTAAAACAATGTGGTTTCTTCAATTTCGGTTAGCTTGTAGGGGTGGGGCCTGGAAATTCCTGAAACAGCCGACTGTCACGTGACAACTGTTCCTGAATTTTTGAAAATCAATATCCAATGACAAGTCGGACATGCTAGCCAGCGATAATAGTGGCTTGCTGAAAAGAATTCGAAGCAGATTATTCAGAGTTGAATGTCTCTGTGGTTTTCGGTCAATGAGCCTTATCACACCTCCGGTATGAATTCTGATGACGGCACACCAATGTTGAGCCAAGGTTGACGCGCTCGGCACTTGCCGTTTTGTGTGGGTGGTGTCACTTTGTTGTCTTCTTCACAACGGTGAGTTTTGCAGTTCCATTCTGTTTTTTCACACCTCACCTAAGAAAATGTTTGTTTGTCCTAACAAGTCAGTTCAAAGTGAATGGAGATCAGCGCTTGAAACGGATTATGAGATTTTGAGTGTAGAAGTCGGAGAGCGTTGCGACGTATCGGTCTCTGGTTCTGGGGGATTTCGTTCCATAAAACGTAGGAGACGTGGAACGGGCCTTCAAAAGGTTGGCAATACTATTTGCTTTAGTAAACAAATTATCATGGCGAATTATCTTGGCTTTCGAGTGTTCTGGTTTTCAGAAGTTCTGTCGTTTTAATAATCTTCATGAGGTAAAGTCTAAAAACAACTACGGATTTGTAATCTTTATTGGCTCTCTCTTGGATTTAGAGCTGAAAAAAATGATGAAAGGTTGAACATTATCATTTGTTGTTTTCAACGCGAGAAAGAGAGATGCCACGGATGGACCACGAGTCTTAACAAATTTGCGGATTACTCTCGTATTCAGTTCTGAATTTATGTAGCTGGATAAGCGATAGATTCGTCAAGCCGGGCCAACACTTCTGATAAAACAGAGCGGACCACAAAAATCACAATGTGCAAATAAAGTTTCAGTCCTGGAAAATGAACGTAATTCAAGAGATAGAATCTATAGATCCGAATCACGGGCTTAAAACAGAGAAACGAAGTGATGTTGTTTCCACCGAGGTTCGAGCCGATACCTCGTGATGGGCAATTCGGGCTGATGCAATTGCGGCAACGATGTTGACCAAGCATTCTGGCAGTCAAACTCTTGAATGTCTCCGCCAAAATTAAGTTAACAGCCGTACGCAACTTATTGACGTATTGCATACGTTATGGCGTAACTGCTGCGTCTCACGCAATGCTTTAACTTTAAAACCAACTTTAATTGTCATTTTAAAACGGCAAGCGTAATACTTCGAAAATACAATACTGCAGGATGATGGAGGAGAGAATTGCGACGAAGTTGTTTATGTTTCGTGAAGACGTATCGTGCATTCGAAAAAGTACTGCGGTTCGACAAGTTCGTTGACGTTCGATCAGTGGTGTGCCGAGGTTCAAAACCTCGGGAGGCTTAAATCATTTTTTCGTTTTCTCGCTGCGCACTAGTCCAGCCGGGAGGCTGACTTTTGAGCTTTGGGGGGTCCATTATATTAGGGGGGTTTACTATATTGGGGGGGGGGGTGCTTTGGGGTTTCAAAAACAGTCAAAAACACGCAAAATCACGTCAAAAATCGGATTTTTCGTTTTTTTAGCTTCGGGGTTTGAAAAACTGGCAAAAATCAACGAAATTATTCGGGAGGCTTGATTTGAGAGGCTGGCAAAAATATTCGGGAGGCTGAAGCCCTCAAGCCCCCCTCCTCGGCACACCCTTGCGTTCGATTGACGTCAGTATTGAGGATCGAACCGACTAGTGGAATTTGGCAGCCTTGAAACAAATGAAACGGTTAAGAACACTCATTGGGCAACAAAATGCTTGACAAAAACAAGAACAACTTTCATACTTTCGAACAACTTTCGAAATCCATTGGAAAATATTTGAGTCTCGGCTATTCTTGCTGCAACAACCGGGGATAAGCAGATGAAAAATTATTAGTTTTTCTCTCGATTATGCTCAGAATATCCATTGTGACGTTCATCGACAATTCTGCTCTTCCAGACGTTTTACTCTTCTGCTGTGCTGTCAATCTCGAGTATCCTGATCTTAAAATATTGTTTTGAGTGGGTTGTTTTGGTTTATGATGTTTCACAGAGCCAGATTGGGCTAACTTTCAATCTACGAGAACAAGAAGGATCATCTTTATTGTTGTTGTTTTTTCCCCTGCCATCTTCTTCTTTGCTCCTCTATTGCCCAATTCAAGCTCTTTTCCCGGGAAAATCACTTCATTTCACAGTTTTGCTCTCGAGGCGACGAAGAAAAAATGGACCTGAGTGTTGAAATAATGAAGGCAGACTTTCAGCAATTACACCGCTGGTGAAAGTATTGTCCCCCCCCCAGGGGGGGGGGGGGCGGTGCGGTAATGGGATGTGAAGTTGATGTTCATCTGTGATTCTTCCTCCACTTGATTTTCAGTACTTCTACATGTTTTTCATAACCAGCTCATTGATTGAGATTGAAAAACGTTTTTTTCACAAAATATTGACATCCGCCGGAAGTGTGTTTCGAAATGTCTGGCAGTTCGATAGCTACTGGAATTTAGGTTCTTTAAGGGTGGATGAGGTCCCGTGTGAGGGAGTGACGGAGGTGGAACTGAGACGTTTCGGGGTTCTGTTGACTGGCGGTGTTTTACTTGAAGGCCAGCTATACGAAAGACTTGTACGCACCACAAGCTGAACTGACTTCCGCCGGTAGTTTCACTT
Organism: Isohypsibius dastychi; assembly: GCA_034696485.1. Taxonomy (NCBI): domain Eukaryota; kingdom Metazoa; phylum Tardigrada; class Eutardigrada; order Parachela; family Isohypsibiidae; genus Isohypsibius; species Isohypsibius dastychi. Next base: position 10,100 of record JAQIWT010000830.1, on the reverse strand, counting down.
CTTGGAAAAGAGTGTGTACAGTAAACGCTCCGGATCTGAACGCTCCGACTTCTGAACAGTTCCGAATTCTGAACGCTATCTCCGGCACCGGCGAACACCTATTGTATTTATATCAGGGGGGATCTCCGAATTCTGAACAGCTCCGAATTCTGAACTCTGAATGGGCGGCACGGAACCGGCCGTTCATTTTGGCTCTGTATAACCTGAACACTGAGTGGCCAAGTGAACCAAAAATGAATTTTTGTGATTTTGTGACTCCAGTTTGTTGTCATAATGTCTAACCGAAAAGAACCCGATACCTCGAAGAGGAAAGACCTCACACTTGAACAAAAACTTGAAGTACTTAAGGAAATCGACCGGAAAACACCCTATCGAGATGATGATTAAAGTCAGTGGGGGGGGGGGGGACCCCCCCCCCCCCCCCCCCCCAATGTACTCCGCCACTTCCCTACCCCCACTCAAAAGCTTAGACCCCCTCAAGAAATCCTCCTCTGAATTCTGAACAGTTCCGAATTCTGAACGACTTCGCCGGTCCCGAGCGCGTTCAGATTTAGAGAGTTTGCTGTATTATAAATCAAAAAATGTTGGTGATTAGCGAAATTATATCATGCGCAGTCCTTCCTCCGGTTTTTTTGTATGCTCAACAAAAGGTAGATATCGCACGTTGCGACAGCTAAAAAAGGATGTATTTTCGAAACTGATGTACAGTGCTCCAGACACACTGGATGAAGTGGGCAAAGATAAGGATGTATCGTACTATTCCTAACCTCCGTACTCACGGCTCCTCTAATGTGTACTGGGGGAGGGACAATATGTTGATCGGACGGTTCTATAAAAATCCACGTTTTCACCGGGTTTCTCAAAAAGTAGGTGTACGGCTTTCCTGATGGTTTTCAGAAAACCTGTTACAACTCAGTTGTAGAGCTTTGGATTCTCTACAGAATATGTCGCCTTACATTAGTGAGGTCAAACTCGAATCAGTCGGAAATAAAATCAGAAGACAAATTTCTCCCTTAATTCTCTCTAAACGCTCACTCCTCCTTTGACACGTGGTACAAGTTACGTGGTGCAGTGTGGTGGCTTGATAGCGCAGTGCAACTGCAACAAGCTCCTTAAGAAAGGTTCTGGTAGTAGTTGAAACATAAGGTGTATTAACCGTGGCCCCCTACCAGTATACCCTCCCCACTCAGTACGCCACAGAAATACACACTGTTCCTATGAAAGTAACAAGGGGAATAACACTACCCACTACGATCAAGCGGGTACCATAAGTTGCCGCACTAGCGAGGAGAGACGCCATCACAGATGCCTCCATTTTGTACTTTTTCAGATTGCAGAGAAACGTTAAAGGAGACTGCTCTTTATTCGGATGTTCGTTCTTGTGATGTGTGAATAAGAGGAGCTCATTGATGACCAGCTGCTGCAAACAGGTACTAATTAAACAATCATGTTATTCGGTGGAGCGATTTTCAGATCGAGGAAAGCAATGTGTCGTCTTGATTCCGCGATCCAGATTCTGATTTGGTTCATTTATTTTCATAGATTGGAATCTCGCTTTTATTATCGAGGATATCAGTGACTCTCAATTCTTATGTTGTTGGAGGAGTACAATTGCCGATTGGAAATATAGCGAAGTATCAATTAAGCGCGGTGTGGTGAGGGAATGAGCCATGTTGATCTTTTCCCTTGTCGTCGCGATTTCAGAGTTCCCATATAGAGACTCTTACTTGTGGACCAAGTGATTGAGTTTTAGATAACCATGTTAGACGGAATTCAGAATTTCGCTGGATAAGGCGAGTTGCAGGAAGAGCGTTGCGTTTTTGTTTAGCAAAACGTAAAAAAGGAGAGGGGTCATGCCTAAAATTCTGGAATTGGAATTATTTCTTGTAATTTATTTGTTTTGTTTTTGTAGCGAAAATGGAAAATTTATTTCTGTTTTGTTTTTGTAGCAAAAATGGAAATAAGGTATTTCAGGTTCATGTTCATTCGACATTAAACAAAACATGGCGTAGAATAGATAGCGTTCTCCAAAACACCTGATCTCGGAAGCAGTTGATCACATTTTCTTTAGGGACGTCATATTGCAATAACTGGATTGGATTATACCTTGGAGAACCTCGACCCTTTAAGTGAAAATGAGCCAGTTAAAGCTGCCCCGGAAACCTAATCACGCTTACCTTGGAATGAACGCCGACGTTCGGATTTACTATCCAACGTTGGAGCAAATGAACGACTTTCCAGCTTACATCAAGTTCATGAAATCGCAAAATGCCGACAAGGCGCCTTTCTCAAAGGTAAGTTCCGAAATGACACAAGACGATCGCTCGTGACAAAGAATCACTAGATGTTCACCAGACTTGTGCTGAAACCAAATCGTAAATATCTTCTGGAAATTATGCACTAGACCCTATTTCATGAAAATTATGCACTAGACCCTGACTTTCCAGTTTACATATTACTCAACTAGACTTTCCAGCGCATAACAAAATATGTCACGGTGATTTCTGGTCTTTCCGACTCGCGCGAAATTACCGTTTCACATAGTGCAAACAACCGAGTGAGCTTCATTTAAAGCTTTTTTTGGTTTCAGATAATTCCTCCTCCCTCATGGAAGCCCACTGTACGAGAATGTGCTGCTCCAGAGGACGTCGAAATTAATTTTATTGAGCGACAACTGTTTACCGCCTCCGATCCAAACAAGCTCAGTCGGAACCTTGGGACACAAGCATTTCGGAGATCGACACTCAAACCAACGCCGACTACATTGGGTGCTTTCCGCAAGCTAGCTTCTCAAACCAAGTTCGCCAGGAACACACCCAACTTTGAATCTCGAAATCCGTCAAACAAGGAACTCAATGCTTCCGTCAAAATGATCTGGAAGACGATTACCCGACGACAAGCAGTTTACGGCATGGATCTGACCAAGGAGGGTGCTTCACTTTTTGACTCTGGCGTGAGTGTCATTGTAAGATGTAGACCTTTTCAGTTCTCATGTGTCATTCAAATAGGTGCCTTTCAACCTGAACGAATTACAATCCGACCTGAATGTATTGGAAACGGTGCCAGGATTCAATCGACCCTTTTTATATTATGGATCCTTTGGATCGTGTTCTTGCTGGCACATCAAGGAAGCCGATACTGAATCAATCAACTTCGTACACCGTGGAGCACCAAAGTTTTGGTACGGCGTTCCACCACACTGCAAGCAACAACTCGAAGCACTTTTCAACGGTGAGCTTTGTCAGGAAATCAATATGTGAACCTATTTTCAGTTTCGTGTTATCGGAGAGAATAACGTTCAGCATCGTTATACTGATTTAGTTGTTTTGAAGATATATTCGATGATGTCTCCGAAAACTGTAAATCACCAATGCGACACAAGAACTATGCCGTTTCACCGGCAGTTCTCCGTGCTGCCGGAATTCCGTTTGCCACAGTAAATATATTGGTGATACTTTTTAATCTATCATGACTCATGATTTCCTCCACCTAGATGGTTCAGAATCGAGGTGAATTTATCGTCGTTTGGGCAAAAGCTGCGCACATGGGTTTCAATCTCGGATTCAACGTTGCTGAGGCTGTCAACTTTGCAAGTGAAGGATGGATAGATGTTGCTAAATCAGCTTCTTTCTGCACATGCGTGGGAACTTCCGTTCGTTTACCTGTTGGCGAACTCATAGCTAAATTCCAACCGGAAGAGCTGAAAAACTGGAAACGCAGCCGTGTCAAGCCAACTGGAAAATACAAGTATCCAAATGTCGAAATGCAAAAGAAACCAACAACCGGTGAGTAAGCGGTTACCTGTTTTGCATATTTGAACCAATCTCTCAAATTTAACCGGAATCAATTTATCATTCCTTGTTTGTTGGATTTCATCCAGCGCGTTCTCTTTATTGGAAGCTAATGTTGTATTATGGTGATTATTTTGACCGCTCTCCTAGAGGTTTTTTCTTTTCATTATAATGTAACTGCACAAGGTTCTCCTCATTCTTCAACTCACCTTTTCTTTACAGTCTCTCAGAAATCTAATTCACGTGCGATCATCAAGAAGAAACGCCCTGATGCGCCGATGGAAGAACGCAAGAAATGGTGAGAACATGGACCTCGGTGCTCTGAAAAGCGTCACTCATTCCTTTCTGTTCTAGGGTCATCCAAAACTTGAAGTTTGATAGAAGCTCGATGGTTCTAGCAACGGCCCTCACTGAATTCTATACAAGGTACGACTTGTTCTAAGCATCACTCGTGTTATGATGAACCAAAACTTTATAGCTGGCTGACCGAGAAGCATTACAATGTACCGAAGAGTGTAGCGCAACAACTAGGAACGAGTATTATGCAAGCTCTCCCAGGCCTCAAGGACGAGCTCCGTTGCAACAACCAGGAACCCGTGTACAACACTGGTTCACGGTCATCGCGTGGACAGATACGTCGGTATATATCATTCACTGCAAGAGGAAAAACCGCCATTGAGAAGGTTGTCAATATGGATTTCGATAAGATGTGTTTTCCTACACGAAAATAACTGAACTTACTTTGTACCGATTTTTCAATTCACGACTGGTTGCTTTTTTGTTCATCCATAGGGACGAATCATATTTTCAGTTCTGTCGTATTCTATTGTTGCAATAATTACCTCATTGTCTGGCAGTTGTCTCTGAACTGTTTTATGGTGAAACTGGGTCTCGTTTTTCCACAACTGCTGACAATGTTCGAAACTAACTGCTGCACTCGAAAACATAGAAAATTTGGAACCCAGATGCTCCGAACGTTTGTTACTTTTATTTACCGGAATATCTTACTGCATTGGACTGCTTATCTTGCGTTTTGTTTTCAAATGGCGTTTTCACACTTTAATTCAACGGTCGGTTTTTCATACAACTCTCTTATTCTCATTTTTATTTCATAATCTCGAACTTATTTGGGAGATGACCATCAGTTATTTCTAGCTGAATCTCACTGATCAATTTGTTTTACTGATGTGAAGCAAAGAGAAAATTCGTTTCTTCAACAACATCTGCTTGTTTATCTCCCGTCTCTCTGTAATCCCTCTGCTTCAAATTTATTTAGTCCACGGAACTTCAACTAGTTAGGCTGATCAGCCCTTGTGATATTTTTACTCCGGTATCGATATCCGATCACGCTGGCCATTTCATTTGGCAAAGGAAGAGTTTCGCCTGTAATATGGTACAAACTCCAGGATTATTTCTCACACTCAATTTAGAATTTAGGAGTTTATCTCCCAATGAGCAGTTCTCAGTTCGCGGTCATAATCACGAATTTGTTTTAGGGCGAGTGAGCTTGTGAGGCAAACAACAGAGTTCGCGCGCAAAAACTGGGTTCAGACTGCATGGCATGTAACGATTGATGTTCCTTCTTGAAGTATTCTGGACACACCGAACCGGTGATCGCAAGATTATATTTTGCGTTCACAACCACACATTAAATCGAAGTTTTAATTAATTAATTATTTAATTAATAAATTCATTGACGATAATCTGAGGTTTTTCATTTGGTCTGTCATTTGATCCATCGCCAACAAACTTTGGTAATTCTTGTTTCTGAACAGAACACCAAATCAACTAAAAGAAAAGCTGAAGCTTCCAGGTCAAAAAAAAATCGATGAACACGAAGTAGATGACATGACTATCAAAACGTGTTTCTGTATCGTAGATTCAACACTGACCAAGTGTCTTACCTTATCATCCATCGTCGGCCCTTCCTCATAACCAGCTCGGCTTTAAATTGTTGAAGAAAACCAGGCTCCGTCGGTTTGATATCGGAACCTCGAATTTTCTTGAACATGATCTGATTCTGAGCTCGTGAAAATTTTAAAATTAAAATGAATTTGAACCGCCTTCAGGTAAACAAGAGGAAAGACATCTGCATCCCCCCAGCATTTCCACCAATGCTGTGAAGATGGAAGTACAGAATGAGATTCATTCCCGCCTACGAGCATGTCGGAAGGTTATTGATCTGGTTAAACGCAGAAGGTGTGAAGCAGGAAGAGTAAATCGGAACAGTTTCAGACGGAAGACGCACAGCGCTGACTTTGGTTTTAACGTCACCAAGCTTCCGAAATTGATTCCAATGCAGCTGAGATTCTCGATTGCCTGAATTTCAGTTCAACGCCGCAACAAGTCTAGTTTTTTGTTCTTTCTCTAACAATTCCTGAATCTATTTCACTAGTCTTTAGTGTAGGTTCTGCTAAGAGCAACCTCACAACAGATTGAAAGGTGTTGAGAGTTTTTATTTAATAAGAGTCCTCATACTTTTGCCTCCCGATATGGTTCTTTCAGAGGCATTATTTTTTCTGATGTAAAATGCATTCTCTGTATAACACGCCGCTTGGTTCATAAAAAAATCAGATAAACAGTCCAAATCGTTAATCGTTACGCCATCACTCATAGAAAAGTCAGAAGAAAAGTATCGGAAGTCATTCATTCGCAACAATGTTCTCAGCAAATCAATAGGGGTAATCAAGGTATATCTGGGAGTATGGAACTTTCTCGGTGAGGTGGATTTTCATCTGCGTTCTGGCAGTTCCCATCGATTTTTTCTTCATGAACTTCAAATAATCAAAGAACGGTTCCACCTCACCTGTAAAACTTCCGATAACAACCGCATTGGCAGCGGGAGTACAGTCTCAACTCACACCGATCTGCAACTCGAAGATGATGTACTTTCTACCACCATCAGTCGTTTCGTAGGTCCGAAATGCCACCATTCCTCTTCCGAACTCAAATCCAGAAATCTCCGGCTGCAGCAGTTCCTCAACAACGTCGCCGGTAGATAAAGTGAGGGTCTCTCCCACTCTAATTTTCGCAAGCTGCGACACCCATCCCTTGCCATTCCAGAAGACCCGGAATCCAGCTGCAATATTTCCGCGTCGATAACGAACATCTCGCCACACCTTCACCAGCACTTTCCCTTGGTTTGGCGTGAGGTCTTTACAAAATTCAGCGATCAGGTTCAAGAAGAAAATGGCCGCATCTTCGAATCTGTTGTCGACAACAGCTTCGAGCTTCTGGTCAATATAGATCGGATGTATCTTCCGGTCGGTCTCGAGGCTGAAAATATCTCGATAGGCAGCGGCATCGGCATAACCCATGAACACTTTGTAGTTTTCCTCCACCGTCAGAAGATATTGTAATAAAATATCCTTGAACAGTATTATGTCGCGGAAACAAAGGACTCAATATTACCTTTGCGGGTCCTCTCCCGAATTCGGTGCTGTTCATGCGGAATACGCGCAGGTGCTCAAGTGCATCTCCCATAATATCTCGCATATGTATTGCATCCGTTTGTGCATTTTCGTCGAACTGCCCTCTAGCCCAACTGTAAAAATCAAAACTTGCACAATGAAGCAGAATGATCTGAATATTGTTCTTACTGCATCATTCCTTTGTATATTTTTTGCTCACGGCACTCAGCTGTATGGCTTCCAATGAACTCGGTCATTGTTTAATGGCTGAGGGGCACAAAATCTGCAGACCCCATCACTGTCGAGGCATGTCGCAACATGCAGCCGAACACTGCACCGGCAAGTCCTTGTCCTCGTCGATTCTGAGCAACTGAGAAACGCGGAGCTAGAACATATTCTGGAAGTTTTGACATAACTGATATGAAACGACAGAAAGGAAAAAATAAAAGGTGGCGTACTCTTGGAGAAACTTTCAGAATTTTATTATCATGCTCTGTGAATAAAGTAAATTTACTCGACGATCACTTAAAACTGTTATAATAATTCAATCATGATAAATGGCAGTCGATCAATCATTTGTTGAAATCAGGAATTAATTCAATCCTTTAAAGAACGAAAAACTTGGGTTCGAATTCACCAAATTCACTCGGGAAAAACTAGTCTTCGAAATTCTTACCTCATTGTACACTCGACAGCACCAGTCAGTTTCATTCGAATTCTGGATGAAAACCCGACATCGCTTCGCAAGAGAAGTAACCATGTATTTCTTGGCGGAGTGAAGTAAACGGACAGCCCCCAATGGTATCATGGTTTCCTCCAGAATTACTTTCTCGTTGTACAAGTAACAGCAAGAAAATTATGTATGTACTGTTTACATTATTATAAATTCAGGTACCACTTGAGTTGCTTAAACGCCATTGGTGTGATATCCGGCAATCGGATTGGTTCCTTTTGATCCTTTTCCTTCCATGGGCCTTCGAACAGACTAGTCATTACAGGACTTTTGAAGGCCATCACGAGTCTAAAACGACAGAAATTATATTACGTGACGGCAGTAATGAGCTTGAGCTATATGAAGAATAGTTTCACGTATTTGGCCTTGGATCGAGTGAGGTCAGGCAATTTGTTTCCAAATCAAACTGCAGTTGAAAACAAACACGAATGGTTGATCTAATCAACGTTCACACAAACATGCGATGCTGATTTTAATTTTTATGGTTGAAACGAACTGGCTTCGTGTCTGCGGGCGTCGATAGTCACAGGAGCTCTCCCGGGTTCTTCGAATTAAAAGTGAATGTCCTCGGTAGGCCCCAAGCTGCCATTATTCTCGATGTACGACACTCGATCCCGGACACGCCTGTGCCCAATTTCATCCCGCCAGGAACTCATGGCGATCTAAAAAGCGGGAAAAAGAGAACACAGGTCGATAAATTTTGAGTTCACAGAGAAAAATAGCAACGCTTCACAATATCAATCGGTCTGATAAGTCTGCAGCTGCTTGCAAATGTCTCACCTGAATTCCGAATTCGAAGAAGAAAAAGAGAGCAAATCTGATAGGGGGACAAACAAGACGCGAAGACCAAGACGAAAGAACATAAACTGAGCCGTTGAGAGTTTTAAAGTAAACGCGTGCACGCTGTGTGAAATGGCGAAAAGGAGTTCAGATGGGGGGGGGGGGGGGGTGGGTCCGGAAGGGGTTCTGCTCTATATTTAGGAACTGAGAAGCCAGTAGATGTTCCTCGTCGTAGCTGATGTTTTTCTGTTAGCCCGGTCGGGTTGGATAAAAGATATTGTGATACGAAAATTCTTAGTTATTTAAATTAGTTAGCAGCGTCAATCAGTTGTGCATGTCTGTTTAAACTTTCGGGCGGGAGTTTTGATCTTTTCTATATTCATTTCCATTTGTTTTGGCTGATGGCTTTTCATTCATATTCATTCTAACTCGTTCGGCGGGTGAAAATATTTATTCTAATTCTGTCTAAATCTCAGACTTCACGTCAGAAGTTCGTGAAGTAAAAAAGTACGAGCGGCCGAGTATTTTTGTAAACTGGGTCTTTGAAGTGTTTTTAATTTTTTTCTAACCATACGTCAGGTTTTTTTTCATGGTTGTGATGTTAGATATGCAATTATCAATTTCTGAATTCACTCATTTTTGCCAGTCGTATTTAATCCACCTCTCATCCTGTCGTCCTCTTTCAAAACTTCTTCACTCATCCTGCCTGCCTCTTTCAAATCTTGGTCCAAATTTCTGATCATCAAATGCGCACATGTGCGCGCTCGCTGCTATTCATAGCTTCTGCCGCCTCTGTATTGCCGCGAGCTCACGATTAATTCAATAAAGTAGGTGGTCATCGGCAGAATCGGCAAACTTCTCGACTACACCGGTTTTACTGCCCCACTATTGATAAACGCTTACCACCGGTCTCATTCTGCTATGAGACACTGCAGTGCTATGTACCCTCTCAGCTGCCTTATGAGGAGTCGAACCTTTCCGGTCGCGTATCTGCTAAGGTTGAAACTTGATGGAAGCAGAAAGACTAGAAGATCAGACCAAAATTCTACCATCATAGACCGATCGGGTACAACTCTATCATGCAATTCACCGCACGATCTATATTAAGATAGCTGCGCCCATCGCAGCGCGGCTGACCTCAGTCCAGCGTCATATATGTGTCACTAAGTAGAGCAGTACAAATCGTATTCATCTGCGCTCTCCACTATCTTAAGATAGTGGATGAGGCGCCAATTGCCCTGCGTGGATAGGATTTCTCACTGAGGGCAGGCAGCAATAAAGCCGATGGAATTTCTTTTGTTTCGCGTAAGAGTAGGAAGAGCGTCCGTATAACTTATTGATTTAATTTAATTTATTAAATTAAAATCAATGATATTCGATTTATGG
>JAQIWT010000829.1:0-14715 GCA_034696485.1 Isohypsibius dastychi | reverse complement strand
ATAGGTGGTTATTGTTCGGGAGAAGATTTCGACAAGAACAGTCCAATGGAGATTTGTGTCCTGGATACGGAGACACTTCGTTGGCGCGCTCTCCCAGCACCTGGTGGATTCTCGGAAGATGCCAACGTTTCGGATGTGCCTTTTCATCGATATGGACATTCTGCTGTGATTTGGAATCGTCAAGTTTATGTTTGGGGAGGGAGAAATGATAGTAGCGGTGCATGTAATACTCTGTATTCCTATGATGTCGATCAAGCCCGATGGTCTCGACCTCGTGTTCATGGATGGCTTCCAGAGCGTAGAGATGGACATGCGGCCACTATTCTGAATGATACGATGTTTATTTTCGGTGAGGATTTCCAACTCATCTCTTTGGATTAATTCGTTGTTAAAATAATATTTATTCCAGGTGGTTTTGAGGAGATTGGTGATCGGTTCTCATGTGACCTCTTCGCATTCCACATTCCTTCCCATACTTGGTCCCACATTCTCCCGCAAGCCGATTTGCCAATGCCCCGTGATTTCGCCACAATGCAATCGATTGGAGATTACTTATTTCTATGGGGCGGAAGAGGTGATCTCGACCCAGACGGTCTCCATACCGGACATGAGAAATATGAGAATTGCCTGTATGTTTTTAATGTCCTAACGCGACACTGGATCAACTTGCCCACTTCATCCGCTCCACCCGCCAGAAGATCCCATGCTTCGTTTGTTCACAATGGCAAAATGTTCATTTTTGGGGGATTCAATGGGAAGGACCATTATGGCGACTTGTGGACATTTGATCCACAAACTCTGATCTGGAGCGAAATAAGTACGTCATCAGATTCTTGCTTCTTCTCGAAGATTACAGTTTTTCAAATTAACATTTCAAGGATGTGAATACGGAATTTTTCTAAACTGATTTTTGATTTCACAGCGTTCTCGACGAGTCCCTTCATTCCGAACGTCCGTCGTCGAATGGCCTGTTGCGTTTGCAGTGATCGCCTTTTCATGTTTGGCGGAACTTCTCCTCAACTTGTTCTAACCACAACAAATGATAGCGGATTATATGATCATGATGATCTATTTGTGATGGAATTCCTGCCAAGATTGACCAGTTTAGCTCGAAATGCCGTCCTGCGCTACAACCTGCCACTTTATCATCTTCCCGTTAGTATTAAGCTGGATTTGCTCATCAACACTCATCCTAACAATATCGCCAAACAACAAAAACTTCGACTAGCTAATCATTCTGGCTGAATAGTTTGCTAAGATGCTGTTCGCGGTTTTTCTTCTTCTGGAACCGATGAATCTGTTTTTCTGTAACACACTTCTTTCGTTATTCTCCCGCCAGCTTTTTACTTTTTTTATTCACCTTTGGTCGTAAAACTTGTTTTCTACGGAGCTCAAATAACATATGTGGATGTAGTTGAATGTTGGTGGGGGAATGAATTTTCACCAAAAAAACGTTTTTGTTCGATATTTAGACGAAAATAAATTGGACAGTGGTGTGATGTTATTCGTTTTCTTGTGAAAAACCAGTGAAAAATTTATAATTTCGTCTACGGCAAAACGATAAGTAAGTTCTGATAAAATCTGACGTGAGAGGTAGGGAAATAGGGGTGGGGGTTGGTACAGTCACGACGATCGTACGCTCTCCGTAATCGTACGCATCTTGGATTTGGATTTCGAACAACAAAAACAGCTCATTTGGCTCTTCGCTCTGCATACATCACTTTCCTAGCTGCACTTTTTGATGCGATCCGGAAACAGAATTGAGAAACTGCTTGATAAAGGTCGATCTATCGAATGAGCCATCTACCACCCCACGAACAGCGGCCAGTGTTTTGATCTCGTCGATTTGATTATTTTGCCGTTTCGCGTTCGCTCGAGTTATGCTAGCTTCCTAGTCTCGCACTTTGTCGAGGTATTTGTTATTGTGGAGGACTCTCATCTTCGGCATTGGGCTGATTCCTGAACTGGGATTGAACATCTCCCATGTTTAATCGAAAAGGAGGTGAGATGATTTGATACCGTTTCACGTTGGATCTTTCTTGATTCCGCCTCGCACCAAAATTCGCAAAATCTTTCAGAGTCTGCTTCATCAATTTATTTTGTAAATTTTAGAATTGAACGGGGACAACGGCCATGGAATGGAGAAGAACGATGGGGACCCCGGAGAAGTCGACGTTGAAATGCCAGGAACAGTTCCGCCAGGTATCAAATCTTGCCCATTAACTCGGATCTGTATGGACGAGTTGAAAAACGATACATGTATATGTCTTTCAGTTTCTGGGCAATCTAGCCAAACATACGCAGCACAACAACAAAGAACATGGGAAGCTCAAAAGACAGCCTCTCGTCATCCCCATCTTTTACCTGTCAGCATGAGAAATCCAGTTGGGAAAGACACATACTATGAGGAAGATTCATCCCCAGGAAATGCACTGGCAGTTCAGGTGAGAGTACGCGTTTCGACATATTTGCTGCTTTTGAAATCATTTTTTTATTTCTGAGCAGGTTGATTTGTTTGGAGGAGGTTATGGAGTGGATAATTTGATCAAGCACACGGAATTCTCCATGATGCACCATGTTCAAAGCAACGAGACTGTATTGGGGACGTTTAGATCGAGTATCCAACAGGAAGTGTTTGAGAAGATAAAAGATCGAATTAACGCCAGTCGTGAACGAGAGAAGCTGAGTGTTGCAAAACAGATTCTGCGAAAAGAAGAGGAGAGGAAAAAGTTGGCCAGAGATCGAGATGCCAATGATTTGCAGAGCAAGGTAAGTTATTTCTCGTTTAAAATTTTGTTTCCTTATCATAGGCTTTTTTTAGTTTCTGTACAGAAGAGCGTCTTCTGAATCAACTTTCTTAATGTACGAACTGTTTTCAAATTAGAGTTCTTTTGATAGAGAATTTCGGTTCGACCGGAAGTGAAAATACTAAAAAAATCGGCGCTAATTATTAATCATCCCATTAGATAAATACGCTCTCGGAAACCCTGGAGTTGGAAAAAGGAAGACGGCAGAAGTTTTACGCGTTGCTGAAGCAGAAAAAGAATGCCGAAGAAGCCATAAAGAGACAACAGCAAGGTCTTCGCGAACGAGGACGAGATATGGGCAATAATAACCATCCACCCCAACAACAGCAACAGCATTCCTATCCAAATGCCAGCATGCTCATTTCTCAGACAAGTAAGTTATACACCCTTTTTGGAGCACGTGGTAAGTTCTTCTTCAGAAGAAAACGTGTACGTTTTTGGTATTTAATAATGATTCGAATTCCGGTAACGATTTCGCTTCTTATATCGTTTTAATTCCTAATTTAGAGTTAATCCGTGTCACGGAAAACAAGATCCAGGGTTTGATTCTTAAAATTGCTGAATTTCAGCATGGAAAAATCTTTATCTTGATTATAAAGACGGTTTTTTTGATTTAGCTTTTCTCGCATATGGCGAGGAATAAAGTTATTAAGTATATGCGTTATTTAACTGAACCACACCCTTTATTTTGTTCAGCTAGGGGCAGGCCTGCTCTTTCTTTAATAGTCGTCGATGTAGAACTTTTCTCAGTTTTCCTGAGTAAGTTTTATCGCATTTGGTTAAATTGTCTTCCTTCGTAGATCCGTCGATGCAGAGACCGCGCATAATGAATTATCAGCACATGGGAATGCCAACGAATAATTCCGTTGGACACCAAAGTTCTTCTCATCTTGATATGCAGAGTTCGGTGGGTTTTGCGGTTGGTCAATTCTGTTCATATCATAGCTTCGAAAGATAAGTCTAGCATGTTTTTTAGTATGAGACGATAGAAGTCAGCTTGAACATCTAGCTCTCTTAATGCAGTTGCGAAGTAGTTGTCCCGTAATGGTTTTGCCAAGTTATCCGGGTCTCATATCAGTGACCTTTGTACAATGATGATTTCTTCGTATTTGAAATTATTAATGTCGGTGCATATTGGCAGACTTCGTCAAAGCGTCAGCGAAGCATTTCACCAAATCCAGCTATCGGCCAGCACCATCATCAGCAATCACGGAATTGCAACGATATGAACTACAACCGTAATCCGCCACCCGGCCCTGGTCCCGGTCCTGGTCAAGTCAATCCAAAGATGTACCGCAGCCATCTAGCCCCACCAAATGATTCCCATCAAATGTCATCCTCATCTCAATCACCCCGTAAGCATCATCGTACTGGAAAATCTCCCGTACGCGTTAAACGAGAACGTCATAGAATGGATAGAGCTACACTTGACCGATATAATCGTTTTAATCCTACTGAGGCATGTCAACCTCCTCACCGTCGTATTTTTCGATCTCCTTATCGGGAACAGTCTGACTTTCTCCGGAAGTATCGGAAATAAAAAAACACACCCCGAATGAAGAATATAGTTGTTGCCTTTAAGAGTCAGAATATATTTACCGCTTTTCTACGTAAGACCATGATTGTTTTGTTTGTTGCAGGTTCATCGGGTGTAAAATCACCCAATAAAGCTCAAGGTGGTATGGTCTCAAATGCCGGTCATCAAATGACAAGTCAAAGCCAAGGAATGGGATTACCATATGCAATAGCATCACCATATGCCATGCCTGGAATGGGGAATCAAGTATTGATGGTTATGCCAAATATGGTTGGAGGTCAGGCTGGTCAGCTCATTAATCCCGCACTCCTTCAACAGAAGCCGGAACATTTGCAAGCTCTTACACCGCAACAACAACAAGCTCTCATGGCTCAACATCTTCAGACGCTCAATCCTGCCAATCAAGGTTTTAGGAAGAATTGTATTCTGAACTCGTAGAGTATCATGATTTATACTTCAACAGATTACCTTCGTGCGATGATTGAGAATCAGATGCGGGGCGCTGGAGCTGGCTCGGCGGAAGCGCTATATCGTCAGTATGCAGCAGTTAATGGGATGATGGGACCTCAGATGATGGTCAGAACGCAGATGCCACCTAATAACAATACTGCTAATAATGCCCCTTCACCGCATTCCCTCATGTCGCAACAACAGCAGCAGTCTTCAAATGATGCATCTCAAAGGGTCGATTGATTTGTTCTCATTGCTGATCATGTAAAGTAGAACTCTTTGTTTGTAGGTTGGTAGTATTATGACGGGGATGCCAGTGTTTGGACCAACGAATACGAATTCATATGGGAATAGTTCAGCATTACCCCCGCCAACAACTCATCACTATTCGCGTAGTGGAGCCAACTCGTAGTTCGTCTTTCTAGCCCCTTTTGTCGACGTTTCTTTTTTGGTTGAGTTTACAGCTGAGGCTTATTTTGCCGTCCGATTTGCGTATTTTTTGTTCGACCTGCTGTGACTAGTAGGTTGTTGTTTCCGAAGATTCGGTTGTATTTTTAATCCGCTCTTATTCCAGTTTTATTCGAAAATCCAAACTGTGCGATTCATTTTTGTCTGTATTTGCCAAACGTTAATTTTTTCGGTTAAGAACCGGTTTTTGAGAGAAATTGATGATAAAATAATAGTTTGTGGCCGATTGTGGAGTAGAAATGTTGTTTGACGCTTTGCTGCTGGGCGGACAGTGAGTGTCAAAAGTTTGTCAACTGAGTGGCTTACTACGTATTACATGTCAGTCGGAATGCAATGACCTTTCCAGCGAACCATGATCAGATAGTCTTTGGTGGTGAAACTTGAAAAGAAGAAATATTAAGGTCATGCCAGTCCAGTTGCGATGTCAGTTGAAACGGCGTCATTCACCATAAAGTCAGGTCGTTCTTTCTAAATACAAATGACGTCATTGCTTGTTGGTAAACTGGTGTACTTATACTAAACATGAGAAGGCACTTATAAACATTACAGTAGATGAAAACATGGCTCCATCTTTCATATTGCTTCTTTTAACGGTTCAATGTACTCTGATACTTGGGCAGCGGTGTGGTGTTCCACGCTTTGACCCTGTGGGTCTCCATCGATTTGGCTCATCATTTCGCTCCATCTCTCCATCTACTTCCAAAGCCAATACGACAAAGACGAAAAATGTCATCACGCAATTCGCATCTGTTTTCCCAAATGTCGTGCCGCTGTTCCAAGCGACTCAGCCTCTTATCGGCAACACGTTTCTCCCAGGTCACCAAATCAACCAGTTTCCATCGCCTCTTGAGCCGAATCGTCAAGCCTCGCCACAACAAAGTGGGACCGCCAGTTTGGACCAGTCTAGTTCGAGTTCACCTTACAACAGCGCAAATTATCAACACTACAATCAGGACGGTGGGATATTCCATGGATACCAACCAGATTACGGGCAACCGGACCAACAGAACATGATTCCTGACATCTCTCACAACTATCCTGCGAATCAGCCGCAAGGACCTCCAACGATTCAACAACCTCAGCAATATATGACTACCTACTCCAACCAGGAACAGGGTCAGCACCAGCCTCTAAATATGGAACAATATCCCAATCCGCCCAACCAAGCCTCCTATGTCAATACTAGACCAATGGATCATGGTCAACAGAATGTTAGCCACTATCAATCTGAAAATCAGTACTACAACCAACCGAGCCAGTTCCAGAATTCTTATGGCTCAGTGAACATGAACCAATACAGCCAGAATGAAAGCCCAAATACACAGCAGTATCAAAACAGTGGACCTGTCATGCCACAACCATATCAACAAAGTCCGTCATTGTATCAACCCATGGGCCAGAATCAGAACCAGACAGAATACGTGAATGGTAACGGTTTAGCATACACTAGTCAAGATGACAGGAACGCTTACAAGTCGTTGCCAGAAATGTTCCCCGCACAAAGAAAACTTCGAGGACGAATTGCTGGTGGTGTAGAAGTCTCTGACGCAACAGATGGCCAATTCTGCTGGCAGGTATTGTATCCATTAATCTGTACAGTGTATCAAGGCTGGTTGTTATATCATCTTTAATAATTATCATCAGGCACTTGTACGAAGTCGGATGGGTAACTGTGGTGGGACAATCGTCGGTCCACGTGCAATCATCACTTCAGCAAGCTGCGTCATAGACAGTATCCAAGGAGTCGTTCGCACAACTGATCTCAACGTCTATTCTGGCGTTGTCCGAAGCGCCAACATGCCAGTAGAGCCTATTCTTGCTCCTGGTTGTGGTAGACCACACACTGTTGCTCGCGTCATTCCACATCCCAGCTTCAACAGCCAACTGCCCGCAAATATCAACAACGACATTGCTTTGATCATTTTGAATGAGGATGTCGACCTGAATCAAACTTGTAACTGTGCTGTTTGCTTGACCGATGAGGAACCTCTCATTGGACAACGATGCGCCGTTAGTGGATACGATGGATCTCCAGGTACACACTCAACGCAATCCTATCCCAACAGCTGTACTTTATACTTCGTGATTAGGGGGCAGCACGGGACAACCTGGTTTGTTAAAGTGGGTGACACTCAACGTCCGTCCCAATGTACCCTCAATATGTGGAGCTCCAGAGGACACCAATCGGACATCATCAATTTGCGCTGGAGATGTCAAGTTTGAGGGACCCTGTCAGAGAGATCGGGGTGGTCCTTTGGTCTGTTGGAATAGTCGTGATTCGTCATATTATCTTGCTGGAGTGACGGCTTCACGCTCATTTGTCGGTTGTTTTGGTGGACCACAACTTTATACAAAGGTCAACTCGTATGTTGAATGGATTCTCTCCAACGCGATTGGTGCACTGTAATTTGTAACAAGGTGTACAAAGGGCGAGTCCGATGTTCGGCGTGAGTAAAAGTTCGGCGTACGTCATCAAGGCGGGCATCAGGTGCCCGCTATCCAATCAAAGTACGAAAACTTGAACCAGATAGTCGTAATATGACGTAGGCCGAACTTTTACTCACGCCGAACATCGGACTCGCCCTTCGTAGTAGCAGTTTGTAACAGTTCTATTTTGTCGAACAAAGGTTGTGCATATTGTTCAGCCTCTCAAAGTCGAAAACCTCAAAAAATAAAAGAGAATATTGACTTGTTTGGCAGCCAGGAGAAATACATGCAACTCTGCGGAACCAAAAAGACAACTTTTAGTCAAACAAACAGAGAGACCATCAAACTGAACTCGGAAAAAATAATATTTGAAAGGTCATCTTTGAAAACAAAAGCCTTGGCACAATCGATCTGTCCCCTTTCCATCCTCATCAGCTTGCATCACTCGGGTCTTTCATCTCATCATCAACATCATCAGATCCATCAAAACAATCGCCATCTTTGGTATCAAAAAGGTCAAGAAAGGATAGGACGCCATTATATTATCTACATCCACATCCCTCTACAACCATATCTTGATAGTTCTTCAGAACAACCTTATCATACTCATCCACATAGAGTAAGCTGATAGGACTAAGCTCGGTTGGGACACAGCATGGATTAGGAGCAGCTGGAGCACCGCGATTAGCTGAATTGGCATGATGAACCAAGCTCTGTACAACGGCATGATTTGTCGTATTGAGATGATCGGGAAGTGGATAGGAGCAATCACCGGCGCAATGATAAGCAGTATAGCCAGGTGGAGCCACTATCCAATCTGTCCATTGGACATCAGCAAAGTCGACATATAAATGCATACGTTTGCACAAGTTTCGTTGACGATGTGAGCCCTGTGATGATGATGGGCGGTTTTGAGGACGACGTGATGACTTGCTGGACTTTGATTTGCCTTCATTGCTGTGCACCATCATGACTGGCTGCTTTTCCGGGTTGGGAGTTGGGATCGTTGAGGTTGAGTTGGCGGTGGAGGGGATGGAGCGACGTTGACGGATTGGATTGATAAAGGTCAAATGTGGAGAAAAGTGCTCATGGAAGAGGGGATCACCGGATGGACTTGTCATTTCGACTTCCAGACCCAAATTACTCGACGCATCCATCTGCCAACGTAGGACGGCTGGGAGAATGTCAAATGTCACCTGAAAAGATCAAATTGCGTCAAGTTAGAGTACGTACCGATCATCTAATTTTTTCACGCCATGCTAGCAATGTTTTATAAAAGTAAAATATTGTACGAGCTGCACAAATTGATTAATTGTATTTTTTTTGTGTAAAAAATTGTTCAAGCATACCCAACGGGAATTGTTGGTGACATCGACGAGTTTGGAGTCGATAGGGCGGCTTATTATATCTTGCCCATTCTTTTGGAGAATCTCATTAATTCTGACAATAAAGCGGTGATTATTCCGTGTTCCATCGCTGATATCTTTTTGCATGGCTTGACTGGTTGATTGGCAGTCAAGTGGGAATGACCAAGATTGATTAATAAAAATCTTGACTTCGGCTGCTTTGATGTCCTCATCTAGAGGTAGGGATGCCATATCAAATGCCATCATTTCCTTATGACCCATCATCCACACATCATCACCATCTGCAAATATAACAAGAATAATTATTCTTTTATTCCTCTTAAAGAATAGCAATCAAATGCACGTGTTTAATCCATCTTTTCACACCTTCTACCCAATTTCTAATTAACGCCAAATATCACACTGTACTTCTTTGTCATAAACTAGTCACAAATAACAAACTCCTTCAAGCGAACGTAAATCTACTTTACTTACATGTTGGACTGAAGCTGCGAACTGTATCAGCTATTCTTCCAGGTTTGTTTTTACTCCTTTTCCATTTGGCAAGGTTGGCATTCTGTCCAGTGTGGCGATAATATAATTCCAACATTGGATCGGAAATGATAATTCTGGATCGGTCGGGTCTTGGTCTACTTTTTAATCCCAGCGCTTTTAACATATTCGTCTCAAATAGACGTATCATAACTGGATCAGGCTTGACACGCTGCGAATCACCGGAGGATATGGAATTTCTTGAAAGACTGCTTCTTGATGAGGATGCTGATGCTGATGCTGATGTCGATGGTGTAATCCAAGAGAATATTAAAAGATGAAAACAGCAGTTTAGAAGAAATGATATCCGCTGGAATAATTTCCGTAATTTCATTTTTCAGAGATGATATCTTCCTGCGCAAGGGTGAATATCGGGCCGACCCGAATTGAACAAGGTGCTTGGTGAGATCTGTAAAATACAGTTAATTAGCATTGACGAAAATTCAATAATATGTAATTCGTTCTTTAAAAACTAAGGTTATTCGATGGCGCCAAAGTGTCTAGCAAATTCAAGCCCCGCCCTCCCAACGTTTTCCCATCGGGCTAATTAGGTCTTGTGCAATGTTCTTGTACAGTATATCTGGCACACTACACTAGCTCATGCAGGTAGAAAGTGAAGAAAGAGAAGAACCACCGTCTCTACAATAATTCCCCACGGGCTATTGAATATTCTTTGAATCTGATCGACATCCTCTCGAAAAACTCATCACTTCTCATGTTATCTGCTCAAATGCCGCACAAGATTTGTGCAAAAGGTCACTTGGTTACTATAGTTTGTTATCTTCGGCTTTAGCGGAATATTATTCTGGTGTAGAATTGATCATGAGTCTCCTGTTTTGCAGCTGTATTGACACTCTATCCGATCACTTTCCTTCCTCCGCTGAATTAGTTAAACAAACACACCGACTAATTTC
Source organism: Isohypsibius dastychi (assembly GCA_034696485.1). Taxonomy (NCBI): domain Eukaryota; kingdom Metazoa; phylum Tardigrada; class Eutardigrada; order Parachela; family Isohypsibiidae; genus Isohypsibius; species Isohypsibius dastychi. The sequence continues at coordinate 4,214 of JAQIWT010000829.1, read as the reverse complement.
CAAGCAATCAAACCGACCTCATTTCAAAAATAGCTGGAACCCATTTTAATTCATCCCAAAAAACGTATATAGTCACTCATGAAGGCCACCTGGAAACTATTTCTCGGCAAGTTGGGTGAGATTGAACGCGTTGTGCCATCTTGACAATAACCTGATGCATGTGGGCAAACATGCGCATTCCAACTCAAGTGGCCATTAGCATTAAAAGCCCCCTTTGAGAAACAAGGAGAGGGCCATAAATAAACGCGGATTACATCTTCTTCACCCAAATCACTTTTCCACAAAAGCCATATCAAACAAAAGACCTCCTTGCAATATCCCCCCTTTACTTATCCATCCACGCGCTCTTTTTTCCCAAAACCGCATTCGTTCTGTGATGTTCTTGGGTTTAGGTTCATGTTCCAGATTCTCAAAAAGAACATCCGAAAATGTTTTAAAATTGTGAAGGGAATACGGCGGGGTATACTGTACCTATGAGTTCACATTTACCAAGCATCTGCGAACTTCGCGCCTTATAACTAGAACAGTATCGAATATGAAATGCCACAAAATTTCCAAAACAGCCGCAGTTAGTGAACCGTATCTTAAGGAACGTTTGTTTTACCATATGCTGAAAAGACCGAAAAAATGTTGGGAATTCTAGACCACACCTCGAGTAATTTGGGCCTAGAGAGGTAAACGCTGCTGGAAATCAACGGCTCGTTTGAATTACCATCAACTGCTTCAATTTAGTTTGGCGGGAAAAGTGGGCAATTATGGGATTAGCGGGTTGACTTGAGTTTCAACAAGTCGTTGATGGGAGCTTTTAATTATCAGAGCTTGCTTTAGAGGGCCGCAGTCCAACAAGCAAGCCGAACGACCACACATGGATAAACCACACGGACTTACCGAAACGAAAATGTCACAAATTATGATAATCCAGCGCTTCACATATTGGACATCGGAATTCCAAACGCTCACATTCCAATGCAAATTTCTGCAAGAATATCCCTTTAAAGTCAACCGAGATCAACAGGTGGTTAGTTGGTGTGATGGATTCCGGATGATGATAAGAGTAATATCCACGAATCAACAAGTTGTTTTGGAAATGGTCGGCGGCGTTTGTATGGGTTTCCCAACAGGTTATGATTATGTGTATATTGTTGGAAAATGCGAAGAATGGTCGTTCTCGTGATCGGGTGTAAGTTTAACAAGTGCGCCGAGGTTTGAGCTTGAGTTTGAGTCGAACGAAAACGTCTTTCTCTCTTTCTCTTTACTCATTTCAGTCTGACAGAATGTCTACTTGGTAAAATGCCCCAAGGGCAGCCATGCTCTATGTAGCAAGAACAAGAAGAAGAAGAAGAAGAGGGCTGGCTTGAGCTTGACAAAGTGTGCAGCAATTCCGGTTCTTTTCTTTCTTCTCTCTCTCCACTTTGGAGGTTAAAGCTGATGTGCTTCCTATTCAAATGCTACTAATGGTCAACACCTGCTTCCCGGAGGGCGGGATCTTGGCACGCTTGATGGCACGCGTTTTCGGGAAGACATACATATTCAGGTGCTTACATTCCGATGCACACACTGGACAAAATCAGATCGCTAGAGGGTGCCTGTGATTGTGAACTTGTCTTTGCCAAACGCCATCTGTTGACTCAAGTATGAAGAACGACACATGATGAAGGAGACCCGGTTAACTAAGGGTGCATGGTATCCCATCAGTCGTCGTTTCACGTCGTCCATCCACGCACGATTCTGGTGACCTTTCAGTTCCTGCACTGATCGTATTCCTCTGTAAATTCGTCTTCACATTCTTGCTTTGTATGTTCACAGGCAAAGAATATCACCCCCCCCCCCCCTCCCCGCGTTATAAACAAGGTGAAATCGTCGTATCCAGCAATGTTCTGGTGGTGAGAGGTTCTCATCACCACATCTAACTGAGAACTGAGAACATTTTGCCCAGAAAGTTCTGGTAAATGTGTTGACTGACTTCGTCAGAATAAGGTGGTAAGTTACATGATGCCAAAGAAACAATGATATCACATCTACAAAGTTTACGTGCTTGCTGCGCGGTCGTCTTGTTGCAACTTTATTTAGGTTCCCATTCGTAAAACACCTGAGCAAAGACAAGTAATACAGTACTAACACAACTTCTCCAGACACGCTGCTTGCCTGGAGCTTTTCTCAAACGTTCTATCTAAGCAATATACCTAAACCGGTCTAACACACCGACATACGCAATAACCGTGCTCATATGCATTTTGTCAGCTGAACCTTGCTCTTCTCTCAATGGTGATCTGAATACATGTATGTACAATAGCTGCTCGGACTCAGATGATGGGAACACATGCCATGGTCACCAAGGAACTCTTCGCAATCTTAGTGCTCATCCTATTCACCGTGGACGCGGAGGATAAGGACATATTTAAGGACTCTAATCGTAAGCAATCACGTTGGCGCTGTCACAGCGAATAAGCTCATAACTGTGTTTTAGAATGGTGTGCCTTTCTTCCTGAAGCCGTCAAAGTCAACTATCCCGATTGCTCAGCTGGAAAGGGCAAAAAAGCCAATGGTACAGTACATACATCCTCTCTTTTCGAGACTTCATTCATCTCATTAATCGATCTTTATCTTCAGATGTCCCAAAAGACAATCCGATGAATGATGAGAAGCTCTTTGAAGGAGATATTCTCGGCATTGACATCACTGACTCTCAGGAAACAATGACCACAGTAAGAGATATCGAGTCAACCATTTCACGACCTTTTAGATGATTGATTGCAGTTGGCTAATTCGATTCTGGATTGGAAGCGTCACTGGAAGGATGGTGCCGTTTACTATAGAATATCTACAAGCTACGGTAGATGGCTTAAAATACACGAGGCCTTTCAGTGTTCTGATTTGTTGTTGCTGACAGATGACGCAGAGCAGATCAAGAACCTGGTCCAAGCAGCCATCAAAGTATTCCATGAGAATACATGTGTCAAATTTGAACCACGTACGACACAAGTGGATTATATTCAAATCGATCCTGGACAGTTAGTCAGGCTATCGTTGGTTCATTGATGTGTCTGCAACAAACTGCTTTTCTTAACAGGGGCTGTAGCTCCTTTTCTGGACGTCAAGGCGGCCGTCAGGCTATGAACATTAACCAGAGATGTCAGTTGTTCACTTTTGACCATCTGAATAATATACAAGTATACCTCAATTTCAGCATGCATGACTTCTGGAATTATTCAACATGAACTCATGCACGCAATTGGTAACTATTCCATCAATAGTTAATAAATCGCGACCTAATCATGTTACATGTAACAGGTTTCCATCACGAGCAATCACGATCTGACCGGTGAGAATCACTTCCCGCAAGATGATCACTTCTTTGTCCTTTGTTGTAGGGACAACTATGTTGAGATCAACAATGACAACATTGCACAAAGTACAGCCTTATCTTGGGTCTTGACACTTAACCACACAGACATTTTGTATTTCCTCTTGATCAAACAGAAAACAGGCCACAATTTAAAAAGTACTCCAGTGCGGAAGTAACTCATTTTGGGATGCCATACGATTTCGGGTCGGTGAGTGAATTTCCATACATCAGGCTGATACTTGGGTACACATCATGAAGGGAACATTTCTAACATCAGGTCCTTCACTACAAGAAGAACGACTTTGCAATTGATCCAAATGTGTGGACAATTCGACCAAAAGGTCAATACGAGAAAGAGGCCGTTAAGATGGGTCAACGGAATGGACTGAGTAAAATTGATATTGCAAAGATCAATGCCATGTACAACTGCACTCGACCAGGTTCGATTGACCTTTCCTTTTCATGAACGACACCAGTGATTATTTGGCCCATTGACAGGACCTTGTCCCAACAGCCCAGCATGGATCAATTTCGAAAGCAAATGCTACTTCTTCAGCTTCCTGACGTCTGAGAAGTAAGAATACTTTAGGCGAAGATGTCAGATGTTCATATATTGCTGCACTTCTTTCAGTCCAAAGAACTGGGTTGGATCGAGGAATTTCTGTCGCAACGAACACAAAGCCATCTTAGCGACAGTCTCCAAATCGAGCATTCGCAAGTTGTTCCAGAACAAAATGTCCGAGAATAAAGACAAGTTCAAGGGAGTGAGGAAAGTATGGCTAAATGATGGGAAGAGTTTGACGGTGACATCCAATGAATTTCCTGACAATAACAGCCGTGAATGGCATTTCATATGCTCACGCAATTC
>JAQIWT010000828.1:0-14722 GCA_034696485.1 Isohypsibius dastychi | reverse complement strand
CCGGGCTCGGGATATATACCCAAGCCTCTGTGTGCTCTGTTGCCCGGATTCTCAATTACTTCTTCTCTCGCTCTATCCTGCCTAGGCAAGTTGCCCTGCTTTGGACGATATATTCCTATTCGACCAGTGAGAGAAACATCTAAATCCCATTTGTCAACCACAGATCGCTGTACAATAAAAGTCATTAAGTGGACCGCCATCTATGTGGACCAGTCATGTATGTGGACCACCCTTTACGGAACCGGATTGTTTCCTGATATTTTATCAGAGGGGTCCGACATTAAGTGGACCACCCCTAAGTGGACCAGTCCTGTATGTGGACCACTTTTTCAAGAACCGTACTGTAAAAAGAAATTCCCTATGTGGACCACCCCAGTTTCGAGGTTACGAAATTTAAATTTCATTTCGAAATAATCTTCGAAATATTCGGAAAAAGGTTTCACATAGCGAAACAATCTAAGCCAACAGTCGCTTGGGGGTGAATCTGCGGATGCTGATCTTGCAGCTGATCTTCCTCAAGGGGGTGGGGTGCATGGATATTAAGGGGTCCCCCCGGACTGGGGGAGTGGGCGTGCCAGGGGTCCGACATTAAGTGGACCAGTCATGTATGTGGACCACTTTTTTCGGAACGACAGGGTGGTCCACTTAATGACTTTTACTGTACTGTTAACCGTTTGATGTTGTTTTTTTTTGGAGCTATAATTCACGACAACGTCATGGATGTCTTGACTAAAGATTCCTTCGAGTTTGCGAACGGCGTCGATGGAAAACGCCGACATGCAATATACACTAAAAACTTCAGTAGCGTCTCGAAATATTTCAACGCAACTGTAGAGGTACTGAACATTACGGATGAATATACACGTGTTAATTTTGACAATGCTGGATGTAATCATTTAATTTTAATTTGCAGTGTACAACCGAAATTTGTTCGATTCTCAAAGGTTCGGAAGGTACGCAAGTTAACCTGAAAGATCTCATTTTCCCAGCCGGTGACCTCTTGACCGCAAAAACTATCTTCGGTGGTCACGTAACGCAGACTGAAGTTACCACCTTTTTTCGCCTATTGAACGAGGTATGCGCGGAACCGCTTTTTCAAAATTCATATTGCACTGCAGATGTTTCTCTATCCAGTGGTTTTCAATGCGTGTGGGATCTGATGTTGACGCGATAAAAAATGAAATCAGAACACGGAGTGAGTGAACCCCAACAACTGCAATCGCGGTTAATAAAGAATCCATTGACTTTTCACAGAACTTCAGGAGCTACAAAAGATATCTACGGATGCACTCAATCGATTCTGGGGTCTCGGTATTAGCTCATCAAACGGAAATATTATGGAAACGATAGCGAACGACAAGCTACTCACCGACGAAGAAAAAGTAGCGGATCTCACCACAATATTTCTAGGAGGAATAACTACAAAATACCGTGAGTATATCAATAAAAGATCTGAAGGCCAGAATGTTTTTGCAAACAGAGATGTAGAGATGAGAGTCAAAACTAAGGGTCTCTTCACCACCATTTTTTCATTTTTCATCAAAATATACAATAATTGGCCACGCAGGCAGCTCAGCAAAGTCTTTCTGAATTTCCTTAAATAACAGGTGAACAGAGCATTTCCGACAAAAGCGGGGAAAGGTTGCATGCTGGTAGATTCGACGAAAGGCCTCCAAAGTCTCACTTTTTGTCAAAACGGTAGAATAATGGTTCCGTTCACATATCATTTTCGGAGTGACGATACGAAAGACATAGAGTTGTGAAAATTAGTACTCGAGAGAAAGAGTAAGAATGGAGAACAACACCATTCAATGGGAGAATCCGCAATCTCGTTTTATACTGTATTGTCCTGTCTGGCTATATCGACGGCCAAATTGGTTATCTAGCTTGTAGAAACAAAAAGCTAGAGAAGCACATGCACAGAGTTCGCGGAATGTTGTGATATTTGCATTCTTTCAGTGTTAATCCGGGCTTTGTATTTCGTGGCATCGGATAAAACTGTTCAAGAATCTATCGAACGAGAGTTGGCTGACGTCATCGGTGGACGGCATCTTCAGCCTGTGGATATTGGAAAGCTAAGGTTTGTATTATTGAATTAAAGGGACAGTCAGCAAATTATTATTTTTCGATCCAGATTCCTCCACAACGTAATACAAGAAACTCTCCGCTTTGGAAAAGTCTCTTCGTTCGCAGCCAGAGTATCGGATAAGACGATCAAGCTTGGGCAATACAGTATACCACCCAGAGTGAGTCTTGAGCTTCTGGAATGAAACTAGTATATAAATTCGCTTCATCCTGCAGACTCCGATCATACAGTGCATCTTGGCAATTTCAAAGAATTCTGACTACTTCAAGAATGCAAACAGGTAGTTTATCTACAGCAGTGATAGCGCACATGATAAGCATTCTTCTGTACAGTTTCGATGTCGAACACTTTTCCGATACCAGCATCAGCCGAAGGCCAGCGCTTGCATTCAAGCCATTTGGTTTTGCTGGTGGCCGTATCTGCCCAGCACACAAGTACGTTTCGCTAATCAGCACGAGCATATCATCAACAGATAACTTTCTTTGTGGCAGATTTGTTCAACAAGTGGCAGCCATTTGCTTGACCACCATCCTCGGGCAGTTCAAGGTGGAAATCGGTGCAATGACTCCGATTTTACCAGACAAGCAAGTCGATATCCCAGTGGATCAAATCCATATGATATTTAGAAAACGAAATCATCCCTTCGTGATGTCGCCTGTACTGGACTAGTTTTGCACATAAGACCTCTGATTCATGGGCTCTACTTTAGTTTGGCCTAGTAAAACTGATACTTCTCGAATAATTAAAAGCGAATTCTTGAAAGTGAATCTGCGGCGGCGGCAACGATTCCAAATTAGAAAGTCATTTCTATGACAGAAATAAAGTTTTTAAAAACCAGTTAATCGCAGACCACTTTCATCGCTGTTTTCTACGAATATAACGCCTGGTGTTTCACGATGCATTTCTCAATATGACCTTCAGTTTGGTCTTCATATTCTTGGAGACCAGCCAACAGCGGTAGGAGCTTTCGGGCGTGACCTCGAGTCGGTAGGCTAGATTCAACAACATGGAACCGGGAACTACGGATTATACAGTAGTTCGAAACATTCGTGTTGAATTGACACCGTGTATTGTCACACAAAGAACTTTAAGTATAAGGTGTCTGCCGTCTTGCCAGGAAAGAATTTTGCACTCGAAAACAAGGTTCCGGTGTGAGCGACGTGGAATAAGCTCACTGCACTTCTTTGCAGCGTTCAGATGTCGGACCCAGCGAGCGTGACGTTTGACCGATTAGTTTCGCGATAAAAACTGATAACACGGTTTGAACTGCAAATAATATGCCATGTCTAATTCTCGGAACTGAACAAATATTAGACGGGTTTGAAATGCATTAGTGTTTCATTGTCGGCTTGCACTTTGAAAAGATTGTTCAAGAAGGGAAAATGATACTTGTTTTAATTTTGTTGACTTGCGCTGCATTTATGGCACTCTGGTGGCACTTGACGAAGCAAACATCTCACCGTTTTCTTCCGCCTCAGGTCCCGATCAGCGTCTCCGCAGATATTCCGGCGCAAAACGTCCATATGACTGTCATGCAAAAAGGAAAAAGGATGGGTGGAATTTACAGGGATACTGAAATGAGTCAGTGAGTAAAATGTCATTCGACTATCATTGATTTAACTGTTGTCATGCGATACGTGTTCACAGAATCGTGATCGTCGTCACTTCCTTCGAACTGATGACAGATGCTCTTAGAAAAGGCGGCTTAACTTTCGCTGGCAGGCCGAACTGGTTGAAAAGATTCGGACTTTCAAAGAACAGCCATTTAGGTAAATACTGTATTCATGGAAAAACGTTTTCGACAATAGTGTTTTGAGGGTATCATGAATGACTCGGCGCATCATGCATGAAGTGGTGTCATGAATCTATATCTAAGGAATCATACGTGATGTAGCGTCTCTTATACAATGTCGTTTATCCCACAACAAGGCGTAACGTATGCGAAGAGTTTGTTTCTAGTGGACGTGATTTCTAAAATTTCGGTCGGTCGAGTTACAGTCTGGGAGTCGTTAACCGATTTTTTTTTAATCACGGTTCTTTGCGTGAAGATGATTGCACAGATAACGTGAAAGTTTCTGTGGCCCCACCCCCCACTCCTCCCCTTGTCTTCTAGAAACATCCTTAGTCATCGGGTGACCTTCGCAGCACATGAACTTTTCTGAGTGACCTCTGATGTACTGTATATTAGATAGATAGCTATTGCTGATTTGAAAATAACACGCTGATCCTGATAGGTATCACTGCGGCTGGAATAGATCATGTGGCGCGTCAGACGAGGGCTTTCACGCTTTCTACGCTCCGCGATCTCGGACTGTCAACTTCTCAGGTGGAAAATATCATCCTCAGGGAAATCAAGGATGTTCTTTTCACAGAACTCGACGCAAAAGTTGCAAGCCAGGGACTTGCCAATGTCAGACCACCACTCAGTCATACCGCAGCAAACATTATCTCAACCGTCTTGTTCGGGAAGCGCTATTCGAGAAGCGATTCCGCACTTCAGTTGCTGTGCAAGAGTTTACCAGAAACCATCCTGAAACTGGGGGCAGTTGTGTTCGAGGAGCAATCTAAACCATGGAGAAGATGGTTTCCAAGTACAAGCAAGCAGCAATGTGAGAAAACCATGAATGACGCCCGGCTGTTTTTCAACCGTATAATTGATGAGCACCAGCTGGGCTCATCGAGGAACGACTGCTCTGAAGACTTCGTGGACAAGTGGCTTGGGCATGTGCGGGACACCGCTAAGACTGGATCCGACATCCAGGAATCTTCGTTGTCTGGTGTTTTATTCGACGTATTCCTTGGTGGATTTGACGAGATATCGACGGCTGTTGAATGGTACGTAGATCACAGTTCGGGTAAGGGAAAAAAAAGAAATGTGAGAAACGATTCATTTTAGGGATATATCCCGCATTCTGACAGGAACTTTTTTGTACTTTTTTTGTGACTGATTAACAACGTCGCAGGTAACCGCAGTGATGTTTGGTTTGATTTCAGGATCCTCAACATGATGGTTCATCATCCATCCATGCAGACTGCTGTTCAGCGTGAAATCCGGCAGGTGTGTCCCCAGGGAGACATGGTGTCATTGATGGACCGTGAACAGCTACCATATACGGAAGCAGTTATGCTAGAAACCCTGCGTATGTTTCCTGTTGCACCATTTGGGGCACCACATCAAACCACCTCAGCTGCCCAAATTGGAGGTTACCAATTACCTAAAGGTAGTGTGAAGACCCATTTGCGTTTGCTGCAATATGACTTGACTGCTTTACTTCAGATACAAGAGTGGGTTTCCATATTTATTCCGTCCATTATGACGAGGGCTTATGGGGAGACCCGGAGACGTTCCGGCCAGAGAGGTTCATTCGCGAAGGGAGAGTGGTTATTCCCCCATATTTTATGCCGTTCTCCATGGGGAAACGATCCTGTCTAGGCGAAATGCTGGCAAAAAAAGAGGTTTTCTCTATTTACGCTAACCTTCTGAGCCGGTATACCTTCTCCGTGCCAGATGGGGCAAGACTACCAAGTCTGAATATTCACCCGGGATTCATCCTCCATCCCGAATCGTTTGATTTCATAGTAACAACCGCTGAATAAATTTACTGTCGTTAGCTATGGGGGATGCCGACCCTGACAAGCTGCCAACATTTGTTATTTTCTTGCGTACCCCAGTTTCATTCGATGACCTCAGTTGAAAAAGACCCCATCCTGCGAAGATGCACAATGTTATGCTCTTTCACAAATCTGACGCTTTGGGAAGATTGTAAAATGGTTTAACAAGGAAGCGGTGACTGCAGACTCTTTTAACTTCTGCTTGAAATATCCAGATCTAGAACTCTTTAGCTTTTTGCCAAAGCCAAACCATACACAAATGAGGACTGCTCTGGCCTGGTTTGATCACGTAACAGTATCTGATTTGATCTTGAAGTTCGGAGACATGTAAGATGTGAACGTTTCATATTTCTCTCTCATAAGATTTCCAACACCGAAACTATCTGCGTTAAAAAACAATGTCAGCAATATGTGAAGATCGAGTTGTGATTACACTGTTCTGATTCTGATTTTTGAAACGTCAGAAGTATATCTACATGGTGAGATCAAGAGGTTTGATGTAAACTTGTGAGTTCGGTTTGTTCGCTGATCTTTGCTCTCTGCGCAACCTCTGATCTGACTGATTCCAAACTCGAACTTGAACGAAACACTACAATCCTTTTGACCATTTGTTTAGTTCAAGTTTCATTCAGCTTTTGCGTGCGTGACTGCGCAACGTGTGTTGTGTACACTACACTTCGTTTGACGATCTACAATGCGTGGGTCCTAGGCCTGTCTGACAGCGTTGTTTCGATGATATTGGAGTGATAGTTCACAATCTGTCCTTAAAAACGTCCTCCAAGACGTGCAATTTTGACACTTGCTTGGGAAACCTGCTACACCTGAAGGGCGTTCTGTGTGACGCCATAGCCAGAAGAGCCCCTGTAAAGGCGGAGTGACGCACTCAATAATCTGTTTTGTCCATAACGCAGCGTGGGTTTTCAGCAGAATTTATCAATTTCCAGAAACTCAGTAATGCAGTCATAGAAAGAACGTATTTTTTAGAACAAGTTCAATGGGTTAATAGTAGCGCCATGGATCGGTGAAAGGCGTTCATCCGGTAACAATGTCGTCAGAAAATATCATTGCGAATCTCAACAGTAACTTCAACATCGTGATCAGGGCGACTCACAGCCATAAACGTCGGTCTAACAAGTTCTTGTCCTGAATTAACACTCCATCTATAGTTTGCGAGCAGTTCTCGAATCGTTACATAAGCTTGGCTAAGAGCGAACCTGTAACAAATTATTCATTTTGAGCAACCGGAGTACTCCCCATTGAATCAGTACATATAGCCTCACTTCGAACCGGGGCATGTTCTCCCACCAGCAAAACCGAACGGCTTGAATGCAAGTTGATTCCGCTTCGATGTGTATTGATCCGCAAAGTTTTCTGGATTGAATCTATAGGATAAATACAACGAACAACATTTTATTTCTGACTAGGAAGAGAATTGAGGCACAAACTCGGTTGGATAGGGGAACTGTTCTGGATCCATCATGGCCACGTTAAGATTTTGTAGTATCGTCGTCTACAAAAGTTATGTTCAAAAACATGGAGCCTTGAATTTTTCGGGACTGAAACCTAGCTTACTTTTGGTGGAATGAAGTGTTCGCCCAATGTGACGGGTTCGTCAGCTATGCGTGCAACAAGTGTCACCAAGCCTCCAAGACGTAGGCACTCATTTATCACCTGTTTGAGGTACCTGCATCGCACAAATTGACTTCAATTCATTGAGATTTCGAACAAAAATAGGCTTAAAATTTCGGTAACAAAGGGGCTAACATTCATTTAGCACCACATCCCTTCCCCTTTCCACCTTTTTGCAGCAAGTTCAATCTAAAGATCGCAAATATTTTGATTCAATAATTTCTGCAAATAGACTCAACTACGCGCTGGAATTGGTTTTTGCTAACTTATTGACTGTACCAGAAAAGACCTTCAAGTTTGCAACCATAGACCTAACATAGGGGTCCGTCCGTCGAGATTGCCACTAATTTTCCTGACCGATTCACAAGACCAGCCCACGTTCCCACCACGAGATATCGTAAAGCGCCTTGTTTCACTTGGTTATTGATATTTTTGGACCAGTTCGACGAAAGACAGTTTCTGTGAGCATTCAGAAAGTGCTCTTGATTGATTTTTTCGATTAAAATCCACTAAATCAGTCGAATCCTTAATCAAAGGTACTTTTTTGAATGCTCACAGAAACTCTGCTTTACGTCGAGCCGGTCCACAAAATTAACACTTAGGTGAAACATGTTGCTCTACAATATTCTATTTTGGTAAAATGGCCTGGTTCCATGAATCGACGAGGAAAATTAGTGGCAATCTTGACAGACGGACCCCTATGTTAAGTCTATGGTGGCAAACTTGCAAGTCTCTACTGGTAGTAAGGGGGTGGATTGGGGAAGGGGGCAGATTCTTTTGAAAACTGAGAAAATATACTTCATCGGCGTGGAATTTCCATTTTGGTCGACAGCACTACGAGCTTCATCGATCTCGTTTTGAACTCGTTCTTGAATTTCTGGTCTGGTTGCTAGGTGGTACAGTGCCCAGAAAATCACTGCAATGGCCGATTCTATTGTGATGAAACCATATTCGAGATATTGTGGAATACCGTACATCCGTTCGTAGCATGTAATCCCCCAACAATGAGAGTCAAGCCGTCTGCTACACATTTCTTGATATCCGCTTTGTGATAAGCGATGATCACATCCAGTAAGCACTCAGGGTCAGACAGTCCGTCCTTCAAGCTGATTCGCATTTTGACGGCTTCCATCATGATAGCTTGCATTCTAGATATACCTGTCATCGATTACCGATTCTTCGAATAATGATGAATTATCCAGTATCAATAGAAGAAAGTCACCTTCAAAATGTTGTGACTGTCGTATCTTGCCATTATTATCGTTATCCGTTCGCCCGCCAGGCATTGGCATCTATAAAATTCTTTGATTCGCATGATGAACAGATAAGGAGGTCAATACCCAGGCCCAGTCATTCAGTCTTGCAAATTCATTGATATCTGCATCGGACAAGCTTTCGCCAAAAACTGCGGTCGATAGGTTGTGAACTGTTATATCTCGTGAGAGTTTTCGGAGCGAGAAACTCGTTTCTGTAGCATCAACCAACCGCTTTGTAATTTCATGATTTGCTGTCTGGGAAAGAAAGAAGATAAAGAAACTTAGAAATTGAATTGTATGTTAGCTACCTGAACGAACTGGGTGTGGAAACGCGCAGGAGAACTGAAAAACTGCGAATATGTAGCATGGCGAAATTTCCCCTCTTTGCCGTTCGCATACTGGATGGATTCTTTTCCGATCAGTGGAAGCAAGAAACTGAATATTGATTCTGAAAAACGAAAAACATGTCGTAGTTTCAGTTTGATGGGTCAAGTCTCTGGTGTCTCAGCATGATCAGAAAAGAGAAAAGAAAGAAAGAAATTCTCGAATAATTGGTTCGAGGCTTTTTCGCTTCTGTCATAGTGTCTTCCGCCCTCGTACATGAATTTTCGATAAACTTGAAAGAAGAACTCCACAGAGAATTAAACTGAATTTCAAAACTGAAGAAAAACAATCAGATAAAAAAATTCAGAAAAGAAAGAACAATTGTGAAACAGTGGATATTCTCCAGCTTCATTTCAACTGACAGAAATCGTGCTCTGAAAAAACCAGACAACAATAGAGATGGAATTCGATGACTCTTGGTAATTATGTGGTTTTCGAGGTCATATACATGATTCTTAAGAATGCGGGTCAGCTGACGGAGGTTTTAAAAGTGACGTCACAGCCAAAAATGATGTCATCAAAAGTTTCTTCTGTTTTTCAGAAAAGCGTCTTTTTTCTACTCTCTTGAAAAAAATTGGGAGGGAGGTCTTTCGGCCGTAGGTGGCTTTTCCAGGCTCTCAAGAGATTGGCCATCTGGAGAATGAAATCAGATAGGGATAACCAAGCCAGTGTGCGGACAGTGCGGCTGATTGTCTCAGTTTCTTTACCCTCTAGACAGTGTTCCCTCACTGATTTCGCTGTCAGTGTCTTGGGAGATTGGTTCATGTAGAAACTAGGATTTTGAAACCGTTTTTCCAGAAACATCTTGAGTCGTGATAAAGATACTACCCACAACTTTAGGAAAATATTGTTTGTGTGAGACGGCATTGTCATGAAATAGAACCATAATCAGTCAAACCAGATTACTGTCTCCACATATTTGCTTCATATCTTATCATAACTCGAGCTCGGCGGATTCGGAAGACAATAGAAATCAAGAGGGTCGCCCTTGGCTGCCAGACCGTCTGCTCACCTGTCACAGTCAGATCACCCACACCAGTACGTTGTGGAATCGGAGATCTTCTTATGAGGATGTATCAGATGCTCTACACTTACCTGGTCGATTGAATAATTTTGTCTGTTTCTGGAAAGTGTTAACGTCAGCGGTGCAAAACATCTGCTCTCCACAAAATATAAGAGGAACAACAGGACCATGTTTTTTGTGGCATGCCATGGTGTGAGACGGCAACAGTCCGATGAAGTCCACACTTGTTTTCGTTCTATTCACAGAATGAGCATTTAATATTGAGAAGCTATCAAAAATACCCGTACAATTCGAATTCCTTCTTGTTGCTCATCCATTGGGGTTTTTTGAAGAATAACTCATTTGCACATAGCCTGGCGGATAATTTTGGACCAAACTGTTTGAGTTTCCTGATGAGGAGCAATGCCACCAGGCTTGCGAAAATCACAAGTAACGCCGTTAACATTTTATTCAATCGATTCGATTTGACAAGGCTGCTAAAGAATGAGTACAGTGCCTTTAAACAACATTGAGAACCAGCGTTATCAAGTAAGCTGCGGAATCAAACGCCAAGACCCAGATTGCTGTTATCGCATGGAATTCTCTGCATGTCGACGTTTCAGGCAGTGAGAAAGCCATGTAAACAAAAGTTCTGGAATGCTTTGACTTCCACACGGAAAGCTTGATTAATAGGGAATCTACTGATGAATGTACGCTTTAGAAAACTTAAACATGATTTATAATCCAGTGCGGGTAAAAAGCCAATGTTCAAATGGTAAAAACCACGATCAAAATCAGAAACGCTAAGTGTGCACAGTGGTGGTATTACTGTATTCCGTTGCCGATGACATTAGACTGATTATATGGCTTATATTCGTGTCAGTATCTTCAGTACTAGCCGCAGCTGCAGTTCAATTTCTGCTTATCAGTATATTCCTGCTTCCGAATGTTCGACTTCAAGCAGAACATCAATGACAGCTGATTGTGAAAAGTTGAAGGTCAAGGCATACGACGCCAAGAAAACGGAACAAAATTATTCGCTCGATAGCAAAATCATGGCCAACCCCTCTGATCAGATGTACATTGGCTCATCTATGATAATGGAAGGGTATGATGATCAGTACTGTATTTGATCACTGTGATGAAGTCATAAAGCTTAAGATCTCGACTATTTAAGCGGTCGTTTCTCGGTTACAATTTTATTTCATGTTGCTGCGGTGAACGTTCATTGTTTCCGCTTTTTACCATAAGGCTTGAGAATGTCTGACACGTGTGGTCTGCCCTCCGAGTCACAAAACGTTCTTCCTGGAAAACACCATTCTAAAGGTCACACGAAAACTGTGCTCAAAGTGGACAGCCCAGACAAGAAAGCTCGCAGGCGCTTTCTTGGCTCAAACTGTATTTGTTGGATCAGTGTCGGGAATCCCGCATGCGATGGGGAACTTTTGAGCAATACTTTCAAACTGATCAACAGTGCGGGATTCGCTCATTGCACTATTGGACTGGCAGACACACTCCAACGCCATACCCTCAGACTTAAAGTGTCAGCTGAAGAGGAGCTGCGATGGAAGATGGCTTCGGAAAATGGCGACAACTGGATCAAGAGGTTAGCTATTTTAACATTTCTAAGTTCAAGTTTTGATAGAAGAGATAAAGGTCATGTGCGTTCTTGGTTCCTGTTCTTGGTGAGAAATGTGGGAAGAAGTAATGATAAATGTTCAGCGTAACGTGAACCTGTGATGTTTCCTAAAGCGCAACATTTTTTTTCTTTTTTACAGGAACATGGACGTTTTGGGAATACTCAGTATGCCGTATACAGTCGTTCGGTGGGACAACCTGTTGTCACATTCTGACATGAGTCACTACCGACAACAATTCGACAAGAAATTTACTACAGACGAAGTTTTTGCAAGTGCATTTGAAACTTTCACAGCAACATTCATTCGCCGTTACCAGCAGATCCACAGTATTGAACTGGATGAAGAAGGTCTCGGTGTGGCGAAAGATTTGTGCATGGAATACGCCAAAGAGGAAACATGTGTCATCAAGTCGTTCTGGGCAACGAATCAACAGCTGCACTTTGGAGTGTATCCATGCAAACTACCCAGTGAGTTCAAACGAGCCATTGATGACTTCTGTTCGGACTGCAATCGACAATTTCTCGAGTGGGTTTACCTAAAGAAGGACACATGAAACAGCCGAAAAGGAAATTTAATGTACTGTTTCATTCAGCTTTTATGATCTTTGAAACATAGTCAAATACTGTTTGAGGTTGAGGGTCGGATTCATGCCGGTGTCTTTACATCACAGTATTGAAACACGGATTGAGAGAATTGCTTGAAGTACAAAAATAGTGTAATCGGCATAAAGCTACAGAAAAGTGATGCAAAAGCTTCGACTAGGTAATCGAATCGTTGTTTTATCTGAATCCTTGTTTTTTTTCTGCAACTTTTTCTAGCTAGCTATGTATGACTTGATCTAATCGCAAATCTGGGGGAAATCACCTCGGTATAATGGGCACGTAATGTGAACGCCAACGAAGGGTAAGTTGACGAACTTCGGCAACATAATCATCGTTACAGATATTCGAACGCATGACCTGACTCCGACCAAAATCTGTTTTAGTCAAATGTTCTAGTTTCTCCATGGACGCCTCGCTTTCCGAGAGATTACACTTATTTTCTAGAAAAGTAAAGGCTATTCTCTAGAATACGGACGTGCTGGCTGGAATCCATGTGATCATTAATGCCGTTGTTACACGTGGCACCGGTGAACATGGCGGAAAACGGAACTGGACATCGTGCAAGCAGTCTCCAGTCCATGGCGTCATGACTGTAAGGGTTCCCCTTGGTGGTGGTTCCATCGGATGAAAATCTCTAATACCTCGGAGCCTAAATACGAAGTCTGAGGTAGATCTTGAGTCGAATTAAATCGAATGAGTTTTTGACCCAAAACCGGCTGACCGTCGAAGCATTCCATGAACTCGGAAAAAACTGACCTTTCCTCTTTATTTGTTTCCCGGAGCACTGCAGTCAACTCAACGTTTTCGTGATCCATGGCCCTCTGTTGAGAGATTCACAACGTCAAAAACGGCTTTGCTTTAATCCATGAGGGTAGAAGTACCGTAGAGGCTTAAATACCTTCGCCAGAAAATCGGGACTACACAACTGAATCAATTACTTCAATCCAAATCATTCGGACTTTTGAGTTTTCTAAACTAAGGAAAAATCACGGCAACACATTTTTCTTCGTCTTGCATCAGGGTGATCTGTGAGCTAAATGTCAGCCAATGAGAACCTCATATTTCCCAGAAAATCAGCCGTATGCTTGGAAACATGTCCTCCATTAGCGATCGTCAAAAATGCTTGAAACCAGTTATAGCCATCCACGTACCGCGTTCCGCTGGAATAACACAAAACTGGGGACCAGAAAAAAACCGAGCCCACTCTTTTTTACCTGGCAGAAGTGGAGAGAGAATGGACCCAACGATGTATGAGCCCATTACCTTGTTCCGCATGGACTGCGAGACATCTTTCGTGTTTGCGTAGCACTCCCGACTGGGCCATCGTCAATGGCCCATTTTCAGCAAGAAACAACTTCCCCAGCTGCTAACGTAGGTTCGCCGAAGGTTACAAACACAGTTCTTCAATATACAGCGCGGAACACTCAAACCAGTCGATGGCTGTAAATATAAGAGCGAAGAATCCAGATCTTTTTGATGCCTGCCAGCATCAGACTGCTAACATTCCGCACCTCACACTCAACGATACAACCACTGAAGACGACGTCGATTATTGATAAGTCGATGCCACCATTCAGCAAAGCCGCCAGGATGTGAATATAGAACATTTTATTCCTGTCCAGCTCGAAATAGTTCATTCGATCATCCTCCTCGAAATTTGGTGGAAATTGACGTGACATGAAATGCACAGCCTTCAGATCCGGTTTAATCAAATGACGAAGTCTGGCACACCATTCCGCAAAAGGTCGTAGCCAGTAACCATCTGCAAGCTGGACCAACTCCGAAGGAAGCTCGATAAGAAGGTGAGTTTGAAGGTTTTTCGATCCACGAATGATCTGCATCCATCCTTTGCAAACTCTACAATAGAAAGAATGGTAGCAGAATGACAAATAAATTCCTTCAGCGATATCACCGTTCAAGTTTTATCCTGGTGAGAGAATCAAATTCCTGGAAAACCCTTTCCATAATTTCTCGTGGAAGATCGCTGATGCTACTGCATTACGAAAAAGGGAATGAATATAAACACTGACATTATTCTGAAAAGCAAGCAGCATATCAGACATTTCTTGAGACGGATTTCCGTCTGAGCATGGTAAAATGCAGATACTTACGCTACATGAACAGTGGCTAGATTCTGGAAAACCTCCGTCGCAGCCTCTGCTCCGACATCATCCATGCTTGTCATCAACTGGTCCTCTTCCATCACGACATCTGCCATGGAGGCAATTCCAGCAAAATGCGAAGATGATTCTCCCTAACACAGCTGAATATCTTGAAGCCACGACTGCTGTCTAATTTTCAGGATTGATGAATGTTCATGTCTCGGTCGATTGTTCTTTAAACACCATCAGGGGCGAAGTTTAGTCGAAATACATCAGCGGACAAGGGCAAGCGCGATTGACAACCCAGATTTCCTTCTGGGGAAAATTCAGTGTACTGTACTGTCTCGATGCTTTTGGCCACTTTTTGGACCCTGGTGGTAATTTACCCCCGGCCATTTTACCTTACCG